>ML278166.1:0-17840 GCA_005239495.1 Nicotiana undulata
TACTTACCTCAAAACTAGCCCGGAAACTATTCCACAATGCGCTTGCCTCTCGAATCAACCTTCAAAGGCTCCAAAATACCAAGTTCAGATTTTTATCATCAATATATGCTTAAGGAACGAATTCCAATCGAAAGATATCAAATTTAGCTCAAAAAACCGAAATTGATCAAAACCCGACCCCCGGTCCCGCGTCCCGAAACTCAGAAATTTTTATACAAAAGTGTTCTTCGTCCTCTCACGAGTCCGTACATATAAAGAATACCAAAATCGGAGTTCGTTTGACCCTCAAATCGACCCCTAAAGGTCTCATAATCTTAAGCCCTAAAACCCAATTTTTTTCTACTGATTTTCCATGAATTTACACTAGTTTTATGTTCTATAATCATCCATAATCTAGTTTTAATGATCAAAACCCTTACCTCTATGAAGAACACTAACTTCCCTCTTCAAAACTCGTCCAAAAAGCTCTTTTCCGTAAAACAATGGTGTAAAAAGGGGTTTAGGTCGCAGAGGGTTTACTTTAAATATGCCCAGTTATTTCTTCACCGCGATCGCGGCATAAGCCACGCGATCGCGATTAAAAAAACCTCCCTCACACGCGATCGCAGCTCCCCTCACGCGATCGCAAAGACCATTCGACCTTACCCCCACGCGCCTGCCATGACTCTACGCGATCGCGATCAAGCCCACGCGATCGCGATACCTACGCTGCTCAACCTCTGCGATCGCGGACGCCTTTATGCGATCGCAGAGAATAAAAATGCTGACCCTCAAGATTGAACTACGCGATCGCAGAGAAGAAAAACCTGCTGCACAAAAACCAGAAACCAGCAATTGCTCTAAGTCCAAATGAGTCCGTTAATCACCCGAAATCAGTCCCGAGCACCTCGGGACCCCAACCAAATTTACCAACATATCCCATAACATCATTCAAACTTAGTTGCACTCTCAAAACACTAAGACTAACATCAAAACACCAAATTTACATCAGATTCAAGCCTAAGAACTTTGATATTTCTAAAACCCACCAACGATGCCGAAACTATCCAAAACAACTCCGATTGACTTGAAATTTTGCAGAAATGTCTAAAATGACATCACAAACCTGCTCCAACTGTCGGAATTCCATTCCGACCCTGATAGCCTCTTTTCCACTGCCGTCCGGAATCGTCAAAAACTAACTTTCGCCAATTCAAGCCTAATTCTACACCGAACATCACAAAATTATTCTGAACACACTCCTAAGTCCCAAATCACCTAACGAAGCTATTCGAATCATAAAATCCGCATTCCGAGGTCGTTTACCAATAAGTCAACTCTCAGTTGACTTTTCCCATTTTAAGGCTGTTTTAAAAGGCTAGTTGACTGAACTCTCACTACAACCATTCGATTTCAAGCATATCAACTCTAATACATCAAATACAATATAACTAATCTATAACAAGTCAATAACAACAATTATAATGCAGGTCTACGTAACGACAGACCGGGTCGCTACATTCTCCCCCTCTTAAACAAACGTTCGTCCTCGAACGAGTCTAGAAACATATCTGGAGTCTCAAACAAGTGCGGATATTTGCTATGCATCTCCCGCTCGGTCTCCCAAGTAGCCTCCTCCACTGGCTGACCTCTCCACTGCACCTTTACTGATGCTATCTTCTTAGATCTCAGCTTTCTGACCTCACGAGCCAAAATTGCTACCGGCTCCACTTCATATGACATATCCCCCTCGAGCTGAAATGTGCTGAAATCTAACACGTGAGATGAATCACCAACATATTTTCTGAGCATCGACACATGAAACACCGGATGAATACTCGACAAGCTGGGTGGAAACGCAAGTCTATAAGCCACATCTCCAACCTTCTGAAGTACCTCAAAAGGACCAACAAACCGAGGACTCAGCTTTCTTCTCTTTCCGAACCTCATAACACCCTTCATGGGTGATACCCTCAGCAGTACCTTATCACTTTCCATAAATGACACATCCCGGACCTTCCGGTCTGCATAACTCTTCTGCCTAGACTGCGTCGTGCGAAGTCGCTCCTGAATCAACTTCGCCTTCTCCAACGCATCCTATATCAAATCTGTGCCCAATAACTTAGCCTCACCAGGCTCGAACCAACCAACCGGAGATTTACACCTCCTACCATATAAAGCCTCATACGGGGCCATCTGAATACTGGACTAATAGCTGTTATTATATGCAAACTCCGCTAGTGGAAGAAATTGATCCCATGAACCACCAAAATCAATCACACAAGCCCATAACATATCCTCCAATATCTGAATAGTCCGTTCTGACTGCCCGCCGGTCTGAGGGTGAAATGTAGTGCTCAACTCTACATTAGTACCCATACCTCTCTGTACAGCTCTCCAAAACTGAGATGCGAACTGAGTACATCTGTCAGAAATAATAGAGACCGGAACTTCATGCAACCGGACAATCTCCTTAATGTAAATACTAGCTAACCACTCTGAAGTATAAGTAGTACTGACAGGAATGAAATGCGCGGACTTGGATAATTTATCTACAATGATCCAAATAGCGTCAAAACTCCTCGAAGTCCGTGGAAGCCCAACTACAAAATCCAAAGTAATTCTCTCCCATTTCCACTCTGGAATATCCAACCTCTGAAGCAAACCACCTGGTCTCTGGTTCTCATACTTGACCTGCTGGCAGTTGAGACACCGTGCTACATACTCAGCAATATCCCTCTTCATCCGTCTCCACCAATACTGCTGTCTCAAATCCTGATACATCTTCACGGCACCCGGATGAATAGAATAACGCGAGCTGTGAGCCTCTACTAATATCAACTCTCGAATACCATCCACATTGGGCACGCAAATACGGCCCTGCATCCTCATAACTCCATCATCACCAATAGTCACATCCTGGGCATCACCTCTACGAACCCTATCCTGGAGAACTAATAAGTGTCGGTCATCATACTGTCGTGCCTTAATCTGATCAAATAAAGAAGACCGGGAGTCCATGCTAGCTACCACCCGTGGAGGGTCTGACAAATCCAATATCACTAACTGACCCGCTAAAGCCTGAACATCAAGGGCTAAAGGTCGCTCTGCTGCTGAAAGATAAGCTAGACTTCCCAAACTCTCGGCTCTGTGACTCAAGGCATCAGCCACCATATTGGCCTTCCCAGGATGATACAAAATAGTCAAGTCATAGTCCTTGAGAAGCTCCAACCATCTCCTCTGTCGCAAATTCAAGTCTTTATGCCTTAGTAGGTACTTCAAGCTACGATGGTCGGTGTAAATCTCACACTGCACTCCATACAAATAATGCCGCCAAATCTTCAAGGCATGGACAATGGCAGCTAACTCAAGATCGTGCACTGGGTAATTCTTCTCGTGCACCTTCAACTGTCTCGACGCGTAGGCAATCACCCTACCGTCCTGCATCAACACTGCTCCCAAGCCAACTCTAGAAGCATCACAATAGACTGTATAAGAACCCTAACCAGTAGGCAACACTAATACCGGAGCTGTGGTCAATGCCGACTTGAGCTTCTGGAAGCTCTCCTCACATTCATCGGACCATCTGAATAGAACACCCTTCTGTGTCAATTTGGTCAGAGGTGAAGAAATAGAAGAGAATCCTTCTACAAAGCGACGGTAGTAACCCGCCAAACCGAGAGAACTCTGAATTTCTGTAGCTGAAGACGGTCTAGGCCAACTCTGCACTGCCTCAATCTTCTTAGGATCAACCTGAATACCCTCACTAGACACCACGTTCCCCAAGAAAGCTACCGAACCAAGCCAAAACTCACACTTAGAGAATTTTGCATAAAGCTTCTCCTTTCTCAATCTCTGCAACACGATTCTCAAGTGTTGAGCATGCTTTTCTTGGCTACGAGAATAAACCAGGATGTCATTAATGAACACAATAATGAAAGTATCATGGTAGGGCTGAAACACACTATTCATCAGTTGCATGAACGTTGCTGGGGCATTGGTCAGCCCAAATGACATAACCAGAAATTCATAATGACCGTATATGGTCCTGAAAGCCGTCTTCGGAATATCAGAATCCCGAATCTTTAACTGATGATACCCCGACCTCAAGTCAATCTTGGAGAATACCTTAGCTCCCTGAAGCTGATCAAATAAGTCATCAATACGAGGCAAAGGATAACGGTTCTTCACTATAACCTTATTCAACTGTCTATAGTCAATACACATACGCATAGAGCCATCTTTCTTTTTCACAAACAACACCGGTGCACCCCAATGTGACACACTAAACCGAATGAATCCCTTATCTAAGAGTTTCTGAAGCTGCTCTTTTAATTCTTTCAACTCTGCTGGTGCCATACGGTAAGGTGGAATAGAGATATGATGAGTATCTGGCACCAGGTCAATACCAAAATCAATATCCCTGTCAGGTGGCATGCTTGGCAGGTCTGCAGGGAATACATCCGAAAAATCATAGACTACGGGAACAGAATCAACAGATGGAGTTTCACTACTAACATCCCTCACAAACGCAAGATAAGATTCACACCCTTTCTCAACCATACGCTGAGCCTTTAAATAAGAAATCACTCTACTAGGCACATGCTCTACAGACCCCCACCACTCAACTCTCGGAACTCCGGGCATAGCTAAGGTAACGGTCTTAGCGTGACAATCAAGAATAACATGACATGGGGATAACCAATCCATGCCCAGAATTACATTAAAATCGACCATACTCAGTAACATCAAGTCCACTCGGGTCTCCAGACCCCAATAGGTATAAGACACGACCGATACACACGGTCCACAACAATAGTATCACCCACCGGAGTCGAAACATGAACAGAAGTAATTAGAGACTCACGGGGCATATTCAGAAAATGAGCANCGCATCTGAAGCCATAGCATCAGGCCTAGCCCGAAGTGCATAAATACGAAGCTGGCCTCCACCTGCTCGACCTCCCCCTCTAGGATGGCCTCTAGCTGCCTGACCACCACCCCTAGCGGCCTGGGTAGGTAGTGATGTGACAGGGGCTGAAGCCGAGGGCTGGATCCTCCGCTGGGGTGAACTACTAGGACGACGGGGACACTGCCTCCACCTATGTCCAAACTCTCCACACTCATAACAACTACCTGAAGCCGGAGATGAAAACTAACGAGAACCTCTATCACTCTGATAACCACCATACGAAAGATGCATAGAAGAGCCCCGATAAGATGATGCTCGGGCGGAGCTCTGAGCTGGGCACTAAAAGATGAATGTCCTTGATGAGAATTGCGAGGACCCTGCCCCGACGATACACCACTGTAAGCTGGGCGAACTGGTTGTGGAGGTCTAAATAAACGACCTCTGTTAGGCTGAAATTGCCCTCTCAGAGGAGCACAACTGAAATTTCCTACTCCGCGAGGCCTCTTTACCTCTCTCTCCTCACGATCCTGCCTACGAACCGACTCAATATCTCGAGCAATGTCAACAACCTGCTCAAATATAGATCCAGACACTCTCTCTAGTCATCAAGATCCGAAGCTGATAAGTAAGACCATCTACTAACCTCCTAATCCTCTCCCTGTCAGTAAGGACAATCTCATAAACATGTCTAGCCAACTCAGAAAACCTCATCTCGTAGTGGGTGACTGATAACTCTCCCTGGCGCAGCTGCTCGAACTGCCTGCGCTGCTCCTCTCTATAGGACTGAGGAACATACTTCTCCAAAAAGATCGTGGAGAACTGCTGCCAGGTGAGGGGTGCTGAACCAACTGGCATGCGCCTCTCGAATGACTCCCACCAAGTAAAAGTAGCACCCGCAAACTGAAATGTAACAAACGAGACCCCACTGGTCTCCAAAATACCCGCAGTACGTAGTATCCTCTAGCATTTATCCAGAAAACCTTGGGCATCCTCACCATTTGTGCCACTGAAAGTCGGAGGTTTAAGTCTTCTGAACCTCTCCAGTCTACGCTGCTCATCCTCGGGCATAACTGGAACCATAAAATCCTGGACTGGGACAACCGGCTTGGCTGGGTCAACCCCCGATGTCTGAATACCCTGTACAGCCTGCTCAGGTGTCCGGGCAGCTGGAGTCTGATTGCCTCCCCCGGTCTGAGCTGCAGTGGCAGTAGTGGACATAGCAACTGCCTGAGCTAAACTGGAACACACCGTCAATATCTGAGCCAGGGTCTCCTGAAGACCCGGAATAACAATAGGCACTGCCGGTGCCTGAGCCTGTTCCGCTGGAGAACCATTGGCGGGAAACCTGATCCTGAACGATAGGGGGATCCTGTGGTACTACCCCGACTGCTGCCTGGGCTAGTCCCCTACCTCTACCACGGCCTCGACCCCTTGTGGGTCTGGCTGGTGCCTGGCCACCCTGATCGGTATTGCGTGTCCTCACCATCTGTGAGAGAATGAAACAACGTAAGTTTAGATTTCAAGAATCAATAGATTGGCACGAAAGAGGTCAAGAAAATAGAGATGTTTCCTAAAAGTTCTGCAGCCTCTCGAAGATAAGTACAGACGTCTCCGTACCGATCCGCAAGACTCTACTAAACCTGCTCATGACCGTTGAGTTCTATATTAACTAGTGCTCTGATACCAACTTGTCACGACCCCAAATCCTAACAGGCTGTGATGGCGCCTATCGTGGAATTAGGCTAGCCAACCATCACATTACTACGCGTTTGTTCAATTATAACGGTTCGCAATTTAATAATAAGCATACAACCATCACATAGAGTAATATAATTAAGTCTTAACGTCCCAATAATAGTCTAACAAACCTCCCAAGAACTAGAGTCAATAGTCATGAGCATCTAAGAATAAATAAATCTAACGCTGCTAAAAATATAATATATGTCTCTGAATCAAATGCTAAAACTAAATAAGGAAGGGAAGTGGAGAAGCTGTGGATGTTGAACAGCTACCTCGAAATCCCGTGAATCTGCAACTACAAGCAAGGACATCTACTGCTCCAGACCGTNGTTTCCAAAAAACCTTTGAAAACAAGTGAAATATCAGTATATCTCAGTAAAATTCTCAGTAAAAGCCAGTTTGAAAACGAAGTAAATCATAGTTCGAAGACTTAGAAAAATTATCATAAATCTGCCCCTCGGGCCAAAATCATTTCTTGTAACAGTTGCCCCTCAGGCATTCTCTCAATCACTCAGTATAAATCATCAATCAGTATCAGCCCCGCGGGCAATCATCATCACTCAATCGGTACTGGCGCTCACTGGGAGTGTGTACAGACTCCAGAGGGGATCCTACAACCCAAGCGCTATAATAACATAAGGCCTGAAAGCCTCCTCACCACTCTCCTAAGGCCTGAAAGCCTCCTCACCACACTCCTGAGGCTTGAAAGCCTCCTCACCACACTCCTGAGGCCTGAAAGCCTCCTCACTACACTCCTGAGGCCTGAAAACCTCCTCACCACTCAGTCAGACACTCTCAATTTTCCCTTAGGCCATAATCATACCAGGTTCTCGACCTAAAACAGTGTTTCATTTTTCAATAAATAGTATCAAAATATACTGAGTGTCAAAACAATTTATCAGGAAAGGACTGAGTGTAAAATCATAGCATATCAGTGAGGAAAATATAGTAAACACAACCCTCAAGGGAAACACAGATTTTATCATCAATATATGCTTAAGGAACGAATTCCAATAGAAAGATATCAAATTTAGCTCAGAAATCCGAAATTGGTCAAAGCCTAACCCCCGAGACCGCATCCCGAAACTCATAAATTTTTATATAAAAGTGTTCTTCGTCCTCTCACGAATCCGTACACATAAATAACACCAAAATCAGAGTTCGTTTTACCCCTCAAATTGACCCCTAAAGGTCTCATAATCTCAAGCCCTAAAACCCAATTTTTTTCTACTGATTTTCCATGAATTTACACTAGTTTTATGTTCTATAATCATCCATAATCGAGTTTTAATAATCAAAACACTTACCTATATGAAGAACACTGACTTGCCTCTTCAAAACGCGTCCAAAAAGCTCTTTTCCGTACAACAATGGTGTAAAAAGGGGTTTAGGTCGCGGAGGGTTTAATTTAAATATGCCCAGTTACTTCTTCACCGCGATCGCGGCATAAGCCACGCGATCGCGATTCACAAAACCTCCCTCACACGTGATCGCAGCTCCCCTCACGCGATCGCAAAGACCATTCGACCTTACCCCCACGCGCCTGCCATGACTCTACGCGATCGCGATCAAGCCCATGCGATCGCGATACCTACGTTGCTCAACCTCTGCGATTGCGGACGCCTTTATGCGATCGCAGAGAATAAAAATGCTGCCCCTCACGATTGAACTACGCGATCGCGACTCTCCCTACGCGATCGCAGAGAAGAAAAACCTGCTGCACAAAAACCAGAAACCAGCAATTGCTCTAAGTCCAAATGAGTCCGTTAATCACCCGAAATCAGTCCCGAGCCCCTCGGGACCCCAACCAAATCTACCAACATATCCCATAACATCATTCAAACTTAGTTGCACTCTCAAAACACTAGGACTAACATCAAAACACCAAATTTACATCGGATTCAAGACTAAGAACTTTGATATTTCTAAAACCCACCAACGATGCCGAAACTATCCAAAACAACTTCGATTGACCTGAAATTTTGCAGACATGTCTAAAATGACATCACAAACCTGCTCCAACTTTTGGAATTCCATTCCGACCCCGATAGCCTCTTTTCCATTGCCGTCCGGAATCGTCAAAAACTAACTTTCGCCAATTCAAGCCTAATTCTACACCGGACATCACAAAATTATTCTGAACACACTCCTAAGTCCCAAATCACCTAACAAAGCTATTCGAACCATAAGATCCGCATTCCGAGGTCATTTACCAATAAGTCAACTCTCAGTTGACTTTTCCCATTTTAAGGCTATTTTTAAAGGCTAGTTGACTGAACTCTCACTACAACCATTCGATTTCAAGCCTATCAACTCTAATGTATCAAATACAATATAACCAATCTATAACAAGTCAATAACAATAATTATAATGCAGGTTCTACGTAATGACAGACCGGGTCGTTACATAGAAGAAGTAAAATATTCAGTTAAGTCAATTAAGCTCAAGTAAACAACAAAGGGAGATTAAAAGCAAGAAAGATATAAGTTAAGAAGGAAGAGATGAAACTAACTAGAAACTTAGTCATAACAACTACAAATTCATACACAGGGAACATAAGGACCTAAGAACCCTATCAGGCCAAATTCATACAAATAAGTCTGAGTACGCACTCATCACCTCGCGTACACAGGCTACAATCAACAAAGAGGAATCAATTCCTAAGGGGTAGTTCCCCCACACAAGGTTAGGCAAGATACTTACCTTGACGGCGATAACCCGGTACTCTAAAATGACTTCTCAGGCTAAAAGACCTCTGGACGGCTCAAAATCAACTAAAGCAACTTCAAAATACACATAAAACTTATAAGGAAGTATCCCGAATAATAAAGTTTCAATCTTTACAAAATTATAAAAATCGACCCAAATGTCAACCCCCGGGCCCGCACCTCGGAACCCGACACAATTTACAAAATTCGAACACCCCTTCCGATACGAGCTCAACCATATAAATTTTATCAAATTCCGAGATCATTTGGTCCCTCAAATCATGATTTTTCAATTTAGGAATTTTCTTTCAAACCCCACAATTTCCCCAACTAAAAACATAATTTATATGATAAAAACAAGGACTAATTCATGGAATATATTTAATTCTAGTTGAAGAACATTTACCCATTCGATTTGTGTGAGAAACCCTCAAAGAATCGCCATGAACCGAGCTTTAGAAGTCAAAATATGATAAAAATGGTGAAACCCTCGATTTTGAAAACTTATATTCTGTCCAGGCATTTTGTTCATCGCGAACGCGGAGAAAGGGATGCGTTCGCGAAGAAGGGAAGTTGAAGCTGCCCAGTTGAACTATGCGAACCCGACACTGTGTATGCAAACAAAGAGAAGAGGAACAGGGACCTACGCGAACGCGTAGAAGGAGTTAAGGCTACCCATGAAATAAACCCCTCCGCGAATGCGACCTGATGAGTGCGGACGCGAAGGACAAGGGAGCATGGCTTATGCGAATGCAGGAGGAGGTGTGCGAACGCGTAGAAGGAAAATTGGTCTCCCCAGAAAAGACTCACCGCGAACGCATTAGAGCGACCGCGAACGCGAAGGAGGAATCAACTGGCAGACATCAGCAGTGCAAATTTGGAGAAAATTGACCCGAAACCTATCCGAACCATACCCGAGACCCCCGGGACCCCGTCTAAATGCACGAACAAGTCATATAACCTAACACGGACTCGTTCGAGGTTTCAAGTCACATAAAACAACACCAAAACGACGAATCAAACCAAGAAATCAACTTATAAATTTTTCAAAACTTCAAATATCAAAACTCGCGTCGAAACCTATCAATTCAACCCGGAATGACGTGAAATTTTGCAGACAAGTCACGAATAACACAACGGATCTACAGACCTTCCCGCAATTCCATTCTGAGCCCGATATCAAAATTTTACCTATCGACCGAAATTCTAACTTTCGCCAAATTACCTCCAATCACTCTATGGACCTCCAAAACCAATTCCATACGCGCACCTAAGTCCAAAATCACCATACGAAGCTGTTGACATTAAGCAAAACTCATTTCGAGGCCGTTTACACCAAAGTCAAACCTCCAGTCAACTTCCATCACTTAAGCTTCACATTTTGAAAATTTTCTCCCAATTCGACTTCGGATCATCCGGTAACTGAATCCAACCATGCATGCATGTCGATATACACAATGTGGATCTATTCAAGACCTCACTCCACCTAACGGAGCTTAAATTCTCAAAACGATCGGTCGGGTCGTTACATGAAAACTAAGGATAAGAGATCTAAAGCTCAACAAGCTGCTCTTAACTTATGTAATGATTAGTTATTTACTACTAATTTGACACAACATCTTGGGGGAAGGATTTGGTTATTGTGGTAGCCTTCAATATATGGAGTGAGTATTATAAAATTAACAAATCAACTGATACATTGTGAGGTGCTGCATATGGGGATATGGGGGAATTTCTAGGTAACCATAGTATAGGCCTATAATGACATGGCACTCAGAAGACCATTGTGGCATGATAATAAAGAAGTATATGAAAAGATGAATAGCCCATGGGCAGTGATGGGAGACTTTAATTGTGTACTCAATATGGATGAGAGAATAGGGAGCCCAATTACACAAACAGAAATAAGGATTTCAGGAGATGTATGGGGTAATGCAACTTGTAGGATTTGAAGTCATCTGGAGCATTCTACACTTAGAATAACAAGCAAGAAGAGAAGCATAAGGTCTACAACAGAATTGACAGAGTGATTGTAAATACTGAATGAATGGTAGCACAACCTGATTCAGAAGTGCATTTTATGAGTGAAGGGCCATTTGACCATTGCCTTGTACTAATAAACTGGGAAGAGGGGAACAAGAAGCAAAATAGAGTAGTTAGATATTTCAACATGGGGAGTCAAGCACCTGATTTCGGAGAAAGAGTTGCTAATGGATGAAAAACAAAAAGCAGAGGAACAAACATGTATGAACTAGTAGGGAAGTTGGACAACTTAAAAAGCACCCTCAGGAAATTTAAGAAGGAAAAATTTGGTGAAGTAGAGAGGAAAGCAGAGGAAGCCATGAAACAATTAAAAGCTTGTCAGGAGAAAATTCAGCAAGATCCAAGGAATGAAGAACTATTGAAGATGGAAATACTTCTATATGAGGATTGTAATAACTGGGCAGAAGCCAGGTACCAGTACTTAAGGCAAAAATGCAAACTACAATGGTTAGCACATGGTGATAAAAATACAAAAATATTTCATAGTATGCTAAAGACTAGGATGAACATAAATAGAATATTCTCAGTTAAAGACTCTGAGGGTAAGACTGAGACATCAGCAGAGAGGATTGTGAATACTTTCATTAAATTCTATCAAGATCTATTGGGAACTAGTACAACTACCAGAACAAGGGTGAATAGTGTCCTTGACAAGGAAGGCAATATACTCAAAGATGATCAGAGAAGTATGCATGAAAAATAATTTAGCTCAGAAGAAGTGAAAGCGGTATGGGGAATATCTGGGGATAAATCTCTAAGACCGGATGGTTATGGGAGTCAATTCTTTAAGGATAGCTGGGATATTGTAAAGGCTGATGTGGTTGAATCCCTAACAGAACGGTGAAAGCTATTAAAAAATAGTGATCACATTAGTTCCTAAAAGCAGCCCTACTAATTCAGTGAGAGACTACATGCCAATTGCATGCTGCAATAAAATCTACAATGTCATTTTCAAAATGCTATGTGATAGACTGAAAAGAGTGATTTCCATGATAATCTCAGAGAACCAAAGTGCATTTGTAGTAGGCAGAAGTATTGTTCAAAACATATTGATTTATCAAGACCTAATTAGACTCTGCAACAGGAAGAACACTACCCAGAGCTGCTTAATTAAGATTGTCTAAAGAAGGCATACGCCTTAGTGGAATGGGGGTTTGTAGAAGAAATGCTTCATGCACTAAACTTTCCCCTGAAATTCATAAAGTGGATAATGGCATGCATCAGGACCACTCAGTATAGTATTGCTATAAATGGGGGAATGTATGAGTGTATTAAAGGAGAAAGGGGACTCAGACAAGGAGATCCCATGTCTCCACTGATCTTTGTAGTTTGCAAGGAACACTTCACAAGAATAATGAGGAGGGTGACAGAGATGCAGATATTTGAATATCACACAAAGTGCAAGAGCTTACAGTTGAACCGCCTATGTTTTGTAGATGATATACTATTGTTTTGTAAAGGGACACTGCAGCCAGCGGTAGCTATGTTTAGAGGACTGTTGACATTTGCAAACACATCTGGGCTAAATACAAATGCAAGCAAGTCTAATCTTTTCTGTGCCAACATGGATGAATAGAGTATAGCTGATTTGTATGAACTTACAGGGTATCAAGGGGGAAACTGCCATTCAGATACCTGGGGGTGCCAATTTCCCCTAAGAAGTTATCAAGTATAGAATGTGAGTTGCTGGTTGAGAAAATGACAACCAGAATAAGGAACTGGTTACTAAGGAACTTATCATATTCAGGGAGGGTGCAACTGGTGAACTCAGTGTTGATGCACACTCAAACTTACTGGGCATCAATCTTCATACTACAAAGGAATGTACTGAAGAAGATCACATCCATTTATAGGAATTTCCTATGGAATGGCAAAGACAATACAAATAGAGCACCTCCGGTAGCTTGGGCTCTAATATGTAGACCTAAATATATGGAAGGATTGTGAGTTAAAGAGTGTATCATATGGAATGAGGCAGCAATGGCTAAATATGTTTGGCAGCAAAATGGGCCAACCATATTTATATAAAAGGACAATCATGGTGGCAATATAAGCTACCATATGGCTGTAGTTGGTACTGGAGGAAGATATATAATATAAGGGATAAATTCAAGGCAGGGTATATGGAGAATGGGTGGCTAACACAACCTGGGAAGTACTCAATCAGCGGTGACTATGAATGGAGGATATGAGTACAAAGGAGATGGCCAAGTAGCAGATGGTTATGGAGTAAGCATAATGTACCTAAAAACAGTTTTATTTGCTAGTTGGCAATGCATAACAGACTTCTAACAAAGGAGAGACTTTTTAAAATGGGAGTCAATCAGGATGATAAATGTGTAATATGTGATCAAGATACTGAAACAATGCAACATCTACTGTTCGAGTGTCATCTGTCACAATCATGCCTAAACACCATGCTAGACTGAATGGGAATAGAAGTCAGGAACAAAGAACTTATTGGGCTTTGGAAGAGAATGACCAGGAAGATAAAAGGAAGAATGTGTCGTACATTTGTTGCAGTTGTATTGGTAGCACTGATATACAAAATATGTAAAGCAAGAAATGAAGCGCTATGGAAGCAGCGAGCCCCAAGTCCTCACACAATATGTGCACAGATAAAGCAAGAAAGCAGATTAAGATTGCAGGCAAGCGGGAAAGGAAGACAAAACAACAGAGAAAGGATATGGATAGAAGGACTATACAGACGAACAAATTAGAGACAAACATCCAACAAGGAGAACTAGAGTGACTAATACGATTAAATAAAAGTATAGATAAGGAATAGACTTATAGCATATAGCATAGAGAAGGGAAGTAGTTAGGAATGCTCCTTAGCTGGGAGTAGGGGTGTACATAGGCCGGGTTGGTTCGAATTTTTCAATTACCAAACCAAACCAATTGTCTCGGATTTTTAAATCAATAAACCAAACCAAACCAACAAAAGTCTGGTTTTTTAATCGCGATTTTTCTCGAATTTTTTGGTTTTCTCGGATTTTTCGGGGTTTTCGGGTTTTTTCCCGACAAAATCTTCATAGCATAAAATTTATAATTTGTGTTCTAATATTTCTTAGGTCCTAGGATAAACTATATAAGATATTACCCAACAAAATAATATAAAATAACATAATGTGAGTCATGATTATACTAAATACTCAACACATCGCATAAGATAAATATTGCTAATTAATAAGCCAATAAAAATAAACATAATCTAAAAGTATCAAGTCACGTTAAAATAAGTATGACTAAGTAGTACTAAGTATTGATTACATGACTAAATAATATTAAAAGTACGTTATGCATTTTCACTATCTAAGTCAATGCAAAACTAAAAATATAAATATCCAATACTATTGTCATTCCTAGTATTAAATTGATTTTTTTTTTGTTAGCAATAATATTGATTTGATTATGCTTTGGGCTTTATTGAATTACTAACTTTTATGGGTTATAAAACATATTTGACCGTTCAAAAGTTCTAAGTCTAAGTTTAAAATAATACATTAAAAGAGAACTATTAAAGAATTAAAAAAATATTTATAAATTACATTACAATAATTATTTTTATGTATAAAATATTTTTAAAATTTGTATGCATGTCGGGTTGGTTTGGTTTCGGTTTGACCTTTTTTAGTTAAACCCAAACCAAACCAATTATGGCCGGGTTTTCTTTTCTAACACCAAACCAAATCAAGCTAAACTATGGTCGAGTTTGGGTTCTCGGTTTGACTCGGATTATCGATTTGGTGCGGTTTGTCAGTTTTCTTTGTACACCCCTAGCTGGGAGTATGAGATGTAGAGAGCAATATCGTTTGTATTTGGGATTATGAAGATTAATAAAAAAATTCCTTTGACAAAAAAAAGAAATTAATCCTAGACTTAATCCAGGATATCCCATTTTATCCTACCTTATCCCATCAAATGTGGGATTATTTTATCCCATCTCTCATGTGGTATAAATTAGTCTTGAGATTATAATCTCAGGATTATCATTTCGGGATAATTTAGTCCGCGTACCAAACGACCCCTAAGAGATGTGATGTGGCAGCCTACCTTAATGCAAGCATCTGTCGCTGATTCCATGGCTTGAACCCGTAACTTATAGGTCACACAAAGACAACTTTATTTGTATAAGTAATCTTATATAAACAAAGTTAAAAATAAGATTACGAAGAGAGTAGAAAAAGGAGATGAAGAAGAAATGGGTCAAATATGGAGTATTATTTAGACAATATCTTGGTAGCAAGAGAAGACTTGACTTCCCTAGACTGATTAGGTTTTTGAATCTTTTTCTTTTTCTCTGTTGAATAAGGAAGTTTCTTAAATGGCAGCTGTTCAAGAAAGTTGATAACTCTCTAAGAACCAAGAATATATATTGAGAGAGAGGGAGTATTTTGTATTAAGAAAAAACCATGTCTCTTATTTGGGTTAGACGTGTCATAAAACTTATTAAATTATGTAAAAAAAAAAGAGGCAATTCACAAGCCTTAACATTGTATCAAGATCCTAAAGTTGAGTTTGTCCGACATTCCTTGACAAAATGTTTCACATACTTGATTCAAGAAGAAGATCAATCAAATTAAGATGTGAGGAGTTAAATTTATATTAATTAATGTGAAAATATATGTTAATAGTGATAGTTAAGTGATAAAAATTGTCTAAAACTAACGAAAGTTGGATATCCATTGATTGATGTAAAAATCGACTTTGAGTACAATATTCTCACAAAATATTATGGTTTCCAGCAACAAAAAGGTAGGAAAATGAGATCTTTTAAGTAACGAGCAATTAAGAGAGTGGGGGCATCATTCACGTGAATTTTTAGAAACATCCATCAGAAAGAATAATTGAGATCGAATCCATGGTTAGTCCAATAAGAAAAGAGTACAAACCATGGTTAGTCAAAACATTGTCAAAAAGTAACTAAATCGAAGCAAGGACCTTTGGTTCCATTTCACATTACTCGACAACAAACGTTACATATACTCCAACTATTTTCTGCAATGGTGACTTTATTATCCTTAATTTTTCCATTCAAAACTTTCCATATCCAAATCCAAGTCAATTCTGCCAAATATCCTCTACTTTGTTATGTTGATCTTATGCATTTGTTGTCAATATACTTCAAGCAGAGCAAGCTGAAGGAAGAAATATAGTACAATGCAGTCTGTTGGTGGAAAATATGCTAATGTCAGTTGTAGCACTTAAAAGAGTTGGCAACTAAAATGTGGTTCTTTTGGACTTAAAGAACCAAAATGTGTGGAAAAAAGATCGATGACCATAATATATATAACGCCTTTTTATAAGGTGCTATACCTTATTTCCCAGTCAAGTATAGCGCCTTATATTAGGGCGTTATATTTGAACTCAAACGAGCGGGAAGGTATAGCGCCTTAACATAAGGTGCTATAGTATAACGCCCTTACCTAAGACGCTATACTTACATAAATAATCGTCCCTTCCCCTTCCCCAGCAAAACAGAACGCCCCTCCCCCCCACATTAAAAAAAGAGACACCCCCCCCCCCCAAATTGTTAAGCAATAAAAGCTCGAGTGGAGCCCACCGGTCCCACGAAAAGTATAGATTCTCGGTCCCACATCCTAGCTAAGACATTATCTCATAGTGGATTACTCGTTTCGGCTCCAAATCACCAAATCTTCAACTTTCCCAAAACTTTAAATCGAGGTATTCCGACTTAGTTTTTGTTAAAACTCATGTATAAAAAATGCCTAGTAGTTGTTTTTAATGTGCTCTATATTATTTCGTGATTGTTTTGCAATTTAATTAATTTGTTATTTTTTATCCGGATTATATTATTAGGGCTAAAAATTAGTAAAATAGAGAAATTGTTATTAGTTGTTAAAAAAATGTTAATTAGTTACTTTTTACTGTGGTATATATTTTTTCATGATTATTTTGTGATTGAATTAATTTATTATTTTTATTCGGTTTAGATTATTTGTTTGCTAAAAGGCTACTAAAATAGATAAATTGTTACTTTAGTTCCTTGTAGTGGTATCTTGTGCCCTAACGTAGTGCTCGTATTTGTAATGTAGTGCCCTTTACCGTAGTGTCTTTGTAGTTATTGAAATTAATCATTTAAGTATATGTTAAACTATATCTCAAAAAACTGATAGTTCAAACACAAACTCTCTCCAATTCTAGTCAACAGACGTAAGAAATGTCATGGGCAGCTTTCCAGCCATGCCCCATGACCCCTTGGACGTGCCCCATGGCGTCCTAGCAAGCCTCCCAACGCCTAGCGCCACGGACGGCCCCGTGGTCTTGGACGCACCAAGTGACAAGCGCGCATGTGCCTCTATCGCCCCAACAATTCCCCTCGCTAGCGCCCAGCCGCAAGCAGCTGCCAACAGCGCCGCGCGCGCAGATTGTGATGCCTGAGACAAAGTTGCTGCCAACGAACCTGTTTCTACCTTTGTAGAAAACTAAGTCC
>ML278167.1:1882-14677 GCA_005239495.1 Nicotiana undulata
TTCTTCATCTTCCCACGAGTCCGTACATATAAAGAACACCAAAATCGGAGTCTTTTTCACCCCTCAAATCGACCCTTGAAGGTCTCATAATCCCATGCCCCAAAATCCTATTTTTCTACTGTTTTTTATGAATTAAAGGCTGGGATTAGGGTCTATAACCACCCATAATCGAGTTTTAATGATTAGAACACTTACCTCAATGAAGAACAAGAATTTTCTTCTTCAAAATCGCCCCCAAGAGCTCTTTTCCGTACAACAATGGTGTAAAAAGGGGTTTAAGTCGTGGAGGGTTTATTATATAAATGCCCAGTGATTATTGAACTGCGATCGCGGAAGTCCTCATGCGATCGCGAAGAACAAACCTCTCCAGCCCTCACTTTACTCATTGCGATCGCGGCATAAGCCACGCGATCGCGACTCAATGAGTCCTTAACTCACGCGATCGCAACCTCACTCACGCGATCGCGCTGTTCCGTTTACCAAACGTACGCGATCGCACTCCAATACACGCGATCGCGATGCATAAACTCGCGTGACCCTCAGAGTACTCTACGTGATCGCGACCTTAGTCCCGCGATCGCGGACGCCTTTAGGCGATCGCAGAGAATAAAAATGCTGCCCCTCACGATTGAACTACGCGATCGCGACTCCCCTCACGCGATCGCAGAGAGTAAAAGCCTGCTGCACAAAAACCAGAAAACCAGCTCTTTCTTTAAGTCCAAAAATGCCCGTTAACCACCCGAAATCAATCCCGAGCCCCTCGGGACCCCAACCAAACTTACCAACATATCCCATAACTTCATTCAAACTTATTTGCACTCTAAAACATCAAAACACCAAAATTACATCGGATTCAAGCCTAAGAACTTTGAAATTTCTAAAATTCACCAATGATGCCGAAACTATCCTAATCAACTCTGTTTGACCTGAAATTTTGCAGACAAGTCCAAAATGGCATTACGAACTTGTTCCAACTGTCGGAATTCCATTCCGACCCCGATAGCCTATTTTCCATTGCCGACAGAAAATCGCCAAAAACTAACTTTCGCCAATTCAAGCCTAATTCTACATCGGACATCACAAAATTATTCTGAACACACTCCTAAGTCCCAAATCACCTAATGAAGCTATACGAGCCATAAAATCCGCATCCGAGGTCGTTTACCAATAAGTCAACTCTTAGTTGACTTTTCCCATTTTTAAGGCTGTTCTTAAGGACTAAGTGACTGAATTCTCATTTAACCATTTCTATTTCAAGCCTATCAACTCTAACACATCAATAATTGAATAACCACTCCATGACAAGGCAATAACAAAAATAATAATGCAGGTTCTACGTAACGACAGACCGGGTCGTTACAATAGTTTTTCCTTTAGAATCTTGCTCTAACTTGCTCGAATCTAATCATAATTAACTCAACATCATTAAGTTAGTCTAAAGTAATTAACTTTATTTAAAATTATAATTTTTTCTAAGTTTTCTCAAAAAAAAAGTGAAAACCCAACCCCGGACCCGCTTGGCCTAAATTCGGGGTTCGGATAAAATTACGTTTACCCATTCACCCACGAACCCAAATATATAATTAGTTTCGAAATCCGACCTCAATTCGAGGTAATGATTTGATTTTTACAAAATTCCCTAGTTCCACCCAAACCCTCAATTTTTACCATGAAAATTCTTTGTTTTTGATTAAAAAGTGATGAAAAACAATGAGTAATTGAAAGAGTAAAGTTTAGAATTGATTAACTATGACTAGGGGATGATATTTGGTGAAGAAAAGCGTTCCTAAGGCTGTGGGCTTCGAAAATTTGAAGAAGAAGAAGTCTGCCCGATTTATATATATTTTACTGCCAGCTGTTCGGTCTCGTTTCTCGGCTAAACGATCTCAAAACTCGATTTTTATGTCTCCAATAGATTTTTTGTAAAATTCTATTCAAGTTAGACTTTTGAATCACTCAATTTGACTTTATAATGAAGGAGATATGTTGGTTTTAATATTTGCAAATAATGCAGATTTTTAATAAGTCGTCAGTGGTAATTTCATAATTAACCTGAAAAATCTGGTAACCTTAGTAAAATGACCATAAAATCCACATACGATGTCCAAATTTGATGATTCTTTTTGCTGCGGGTCTACGGATCTAATACTTCATTCAAAACAGAAATCGGAGCTCATTTGTTCAATATGATATCATTTATGCTTGAAGAAACGACGTTGAAGCATAAGAAAGAACGAGCGCAATATAACCCAAACCTATTTGAAACTCACTCGAGCCCTTGGGGCTCTAAACCAAACATGCACAAAAGTTTAAAAGCATCATACGGACTTGCTCGTGTGATCAAATCATGAAAATAACATGTAAAACTATTAATTAAACCTCAAAACTCATTAGAACACTTAAAGTTCACTATTTATCAACCGGACGTCCGAATCACGTCAAATAAATTCTGATTCTCACCAAATTTCGCAGAGAACGCTTAAATATCATAACAAACCTGTATCGAGCTCCAGAACCAAAATACATGCCTGATACCAGCGGTTTCAAACGTTAATTCATTTATTTATTTCATTAATAATTCAGCAAAATAATTTCTTTCAAAAATTGATTTCTAAGTCTTGGAACCTCGGAATTCAATTCCGGACATACACCCAAATCCCATATTTTACTACGGACCTCCCGGGATCTTCGAAACACAGATCAGAGTCTGTTTACTCAAAATGTTGACTCAAGCCAACTAAAACCAAATTTTTAATTCTAAAAATTATTATTTATTATATTTTCACATAAAAGCTTTCCGGTTTCATGCCCGGACTGCGCACGCAAATTGAAGTGGTTAAAATTAATATTTTTATGGCTAATAAGCCTAGAACGAAGTCTAAATTCATAAAATGACCCCTTGGGTCAGCATAATCTCCACCTCTAAAACAAACATTCGTCCTCGACGGACATAGAAGATTATCTGAATTTGCAAACAAGTGTGATATTTACTCTGCATGTACGACTCGGACTCCCAAGTAGCTGCCTCAATGAGGTGGCCTCTCCACTGCACTCGAACTGAATGATAACTCTTAGATCTCCACTAACGAACCTGCCGGTTTAAAATGGCTACTGACTCTTCCTCATAAGTCAAGTCCTTGTCCAATTGGACAGAGCTGAAATCTAACATGTGGGACGGGTCACCAGGATATTCCCGTAGTATAGGCACGTAAATACCGGATGAACTGCGGATAACCCTATAGGTAACGCAAGTCTATAAGCTACCTCCCCCATCTTATCAAGAATCTCAAACTGCCCGATATACCTAGGGATCAACTTGCCCTTCTTCCCAAACCTCATAACACCTTTCATGGGTGATACCCGAAGCAATACTCTCTCTCCAACCATGAATGCCACATCATGAACCTTACGATCGGCATGACTCTTTTTCCTAGACTGAGTTGCATGAACTCTCTCCTGAATAATCTTGACCTTATCTAAGGCCTCATGAACTAAGTCTGTACCCAACAATCGAGCCTCTCCCACCTCGAACCATCCAACTGGAGATCTACACCGTCTACCATATAATGCCTCATAAGGAGCCATATGAATGCTCCACTGATAAATATTATTATAGGCAAACTCCGCTAATGGCAAGAGCTGATCCCAAGAACCTCCAAAGTCAATAACACAAGCGCGGAGCATATCCTCCAATATCTGAATGGTACGCTCGGACTACCCGTCAGTCTGAGGGTGAAATGTTGTACTCAACTCTACTCGGGTACCCAACTCACGTTGAACTGCCCTCCAAAAGTTCAAAGTAAACTGTGTACCCCGATCACAAATAATAGACACGGGCCCACCATGAAGGCGAACAATCTCCCGAATATATAACTCAGCCAACTGCTCTGAAGTGTAAGTACTTGCCACAAGAATGAAATGTGTTGATTTAGTCAGCCTATCCACAATAACCCAAACTGCATCAAATTTCCTCTAAGTCCGTGGGAGCCCAACAACGAAGTCCATAGTGATACGCTCCCACTTCCACTAAGGAATCTCTATCTGCTGAAGCAAACCACCGAGTCTCTAATGCTCATACTTTACATGCTGACAATTTAAGCAACGAGCCACATAAGCAACAATATCCTTTTTCATCCTTCTCCACTAATAATGTTGTTTCAAATCCTGATACATTTGGCTGCACCAGGGTGAATAGAATACTTAGAACTATGAACCTTCTCAAGGATAAACTCACGAAGGCCATCAACATTTGGCACACATATACGACCCTGCATCTTCAAAATATCATCTTCACAAACTGTACCCTTCTTGGCACCACCGTTCCAAACTGTGTCCCTAAGAACCATCAAATGTGGATCATCATACTGCCGCTCTCTGATACGCTCAATTAAAGAAGACCGAGCGAATGTACAAGCTAGAACACTGTCGAGTGAAATATCCAACCTCACGAATTGATTAGCCAAAGTCTGAATATCTTGAGCCAATGTTCTCTCACCAGCTAGAATAAATGCAAGGCTGCTCATACTCATCGACTTCCTACTGAATGCATCGACCACCACATTGGCCTTCCCTGGATGATATAATATATTGACATCATAGTCCTTCAACAATTCTAACCATCTCCTCTGTCTCAAATTTAGATCCTTTTGCTTGAACAAGTACTGGAGACTGCGATGGTTTGAAAAAAACTTCACACTGCGCACCATAAAGATAGTGCCTCCAAATTTTCAATGCATGAATAATGACTGCCAATTCTAAGTTATGATCAGGATAATTCTTCTCATGGACTTTCAATTGTCGAGATGCATATGCAATCACCCTGCCATCCTGCATCAATACTGCTCCAAGTCCAACTCGGGAAGCGTCACAATATACCGTGAAAGAACCTGAATCTGATGGTAACACCAACATCGGTGCTGAAGTCAAGGCTATCTTGAGCTTCTAAAAGCTTGCCTCGCACTCGCCAAACCATTTAAATGGAGCACCTTTCTGAGTCAATTTAGACATAGGGTTGATATAGAGGAAAACCCCTCCACAAAACTACGGTAGTAACCCGCCAAACCCAAGAAACGCCTTGTTTCCGTGGCTATAGTGGGTCTAGGCCAGTTCTTGACTGCCTCTATTTCCTTAATAGTTGTTCATATCCAATTACAAAACTATCAATTAGCTTCACGTCAACAAAGAAAATCTCCTTTCAAACCTTCATAATAGCGATAACGAGATACGATGCTTGAAGACCTCGTAATTATATACCCGAATTAACGTGTCTTATTTAACGCCACACGGGCGGCACATACCTCGTAGGTCAAAGCTCAATAATTATAACACATATTTGGCAAATTATGCACAGTTAATTAATTAATTTAATTTCTTTATTTATTTGTTTAATTATTATTAGGATTACTTTTATTATTTATTCATTTATTATCATTATTTTATACATAAATTGTTGAATAATCCTAACAGGCATGACTCCCTACCAGTACTATAGTAAAATTTTAACTCACAAGGGAGAATTTAAACACAAAAATTTCCATCATAAGGATCTCATCCTTACATAACTTCCACCGCGGCTCGTAGCCCAATTTGAACATATCAAATCACATTAAAACGCGAGGATCTCGTCCTCAACTCTGAATCACCAGTAACATGCATATCGTGCCAATCGAAACATTCTATTTCCTTCTTTTAAATATTTTTCTGTTAAACAAAACTACAACACGTAATGATGGACATAGATATCCCCATAGAATTTCTCAATACAAGCATTCACAGAAGTAGATTTTTAGAGTTACGAAGCTCACTCGAGAGTGGAGCATATTAGAAGAGTTTTATTAGATATGCATAACTGAATTACGTTCAGGAAATCATCACTCTATAATAGTTAGAGATATTTCTTGTAATGATGCCATTTAATGTAACGACCTCAGCCATACCATAGAAAATATATCAACAGGCTGGGTCTACATCTCTAGGAATCTAACCTCCACTTCCGACATTCTGACCCCTTTTTCCCTAGCTGGTCATGTAGTTGAGTTGTAACTGCAATGGGGCACGTAGCCTGAGTGCACTGATGAAATATGACTCTCCCAAGTCTAGGACAGTTTCTACCACTAGCCGCAATAAAGTATCAACTTGTCCTGAGTCGCACAAAAATTTTACAATCATAATTGATTCCTTTAATGAGTCTGGGGACTCTCCCTCTGGCTATATGAACCAAAGTAGGAGTATGACAGGCTAACTTATCAAACCTAATGGAATATTCTGACATTGTCATGGTGACCTGATGCAATTGTTCAAACCCTATGCGCCACGCATTATGGAGATTCCGAGAAACAAACTCTTTCAAAAGAATTTATGAGAACTGAGTCAAGTAATTGATGTTGCATTGGCTGGTCGTCCTCTTCGTAGGCTTGCCTCAACCACCGGCAACCAATTTCTCCTTTACCATGTTGACTCAACACCGCTGAGCTACCCCACTTATTCATGTACCCTTCGTTATTCCTTAGGGTAACTCTTATCCTTATCGATGCACAATGACCCCAAAGGTAGAGATCTATACAGATAAACCTTGGCACGAACCATATAGTCTAGAAGCTTGTTAATCTTTGTACTCCCTCCGGATCACCCCAAAATCCGCAACCGTGACTTCCGCGCTGAGTAGACCTTCTGTAGATTTGAAGTTTTTTTAATAACTCCTTTGGTACTGAGGTATAGGGTTATTAAGGAGGAATACATACCGCAAGTCCCAGCTTTATCTCTTGCAAAATCTCAGGCCTTATACATTCCAGCCCAAAACCGATATAACATATGACCCCGCAATCTCTTCCTTGACAATGGACTTCCCCACTTGGCACGAAGAAATAGGTCACCATTTCTGATAATCCACAATGTTAAACGTCACAGCTCATATAAATCGACCTCGTTGCTTTCAACTTATTCCCATGTTCTACAATACCTCATAGAAGCGGTCAAGAAAATCATGTGGGTCCTCAAAAGATATACCACTGAAATGGAATGGAAATTGTTTGGTAAACTAGTCTAATCCTCAATAAACGGACTAGTGCATCCTGCAACACTGGAGTAGCTATAAATCTCCTCTGGAATCTGAAATAGTCCAACATGTACCGACTTAGTTAGAACCTCCGCGTCTAGATCCATTTGAGATTGTACAATAGGTGTTGATATTCTAGCCTTAGAGTGAGCTCTGCTTCTGCCTCTTCCCCTAATTATAGCTATCATTGGGGCTTCATCTCTTGTCCGGTTATAGACGATTTGCGTGTTGTCGAGATTTTTGAGAGGACAAGAATAGACAAGTTCAATCATCAATGGTAAAATAAATTCGCACGATAGAGTAGAATAGAAGTGAAATTGTTCCTAACTTCATAGCCTCTGAGAGATAAGTAAACGTCTCTGTACCGATCCTTCAGACTCTACCAAGTTTGTTCGTGAATTGTGAGACCTAAGCAACCTAGAGCTCTGATACCAACTTGTCACGACCCAAATTCCCAACCTTAAGGATCGTGATGGTGCCTAACACCACACTTGATAGGCAAGCCAATGTTAGAATTCGATTAACTACTTTGCATTAATTATCCATTTGGACATAATAAAATAATCTAAATAAACTGAATCTATTGGTTTTCGATGAATAATTCCAAAGATAAAATAATAAATAATTAAATAAACGAACCACGAACTAATTATATAAATAACTCTAAGACTACCCCAGGGTCTGGTGTCACAATTCACAAACTACTAAAGAATACTACAAATAATGGGCTGAAAGAAATAATATAACTGTTTTGAAAAATATAAAAACAATCTCTATGAACTAAGAGAAGACTCTCGGGATCTGCGAACGCCGGAAGATATACCTCGTGTCTCCGAAAAATAAATAGTTTCTCTAAATATCCCTACTGCTAGCCGGTACCTGGATCTGCACAAAAGAGTGCAGAGCGTTGTATCATTACAACCGACCCCGTGTATTGAGTAGGTGCCGAGCCTAACCTCGACGAAGTAGTGACGAGGCTACGGTGGGGCATTAACAATATAACCTGTGACAACATAAATAATAAAGCAAGAAAGAAATCTAAACAAATAAATAAATACTACAACAACAACAATAAAATAACTCAGCCACCTTTTCCAGGTCTCAGCTATAACCAATACTCAAGTAACTCTCCAAGTTTCCAACCTTTAATTTAAAATAATCACATGTACGAAATATAAGAAAAACCGTAGAGTAATACAAGAATTTCCAAATCCTTAAAATATAAAAATCAGTAAAGCATCATTATTCCCCATTTTCAATGTCTTGTTGCGGCGTGCGACCGATCCCACCTATTCATCCTTATCACAATCAATTATCCACCCTGATCACAACCCTATTATCACAACCCCATTATCACAACCCCCTTATCACAGCCCCCTTATCACAATCAATTTTGTTTATTCATCAAAAACTTTCACAACACTTTTATCTCAACAATTTCAAACAGAAAATAATATAGCTCGTAAACTTTAAACATTCTCATCCCACAATAAAACTAGCAAGAATATATGTAACACCGTAACACTGTCAACCCAACTCAGTCTTTATATACCATGATTGAATCAAGAGAACAACCAACACTTTGAAGACACTTACAACAACAAATGGAAATAATCAAATGAAACCAATATGAATATATATATATATATATATATATATATATCCAAAAGTAGTGTCAAATTGCTCAACCTCTCTATATCACAAGGGGACCAATTAAACACCCCATACTCTTCCAAAATAACCACAATAATATTTAACAACAACGGAATAAAACCAAGTAATAGTAGAACAATAATGAACATAGAACAATTAAGCCAGAAATCAATTTAACTTGGAAACGGGGAAGGGATCATGTTTAACAGACCATTGGTGGTGCATAGATACTCGTCACCTCACTTATACACCACACACATGCATTTCACATAGAAAACATGTGTGGATTCCTATTCCCTCAAGTCAAAGTTAGACAAACACTTACCTCAATTTTGCAGGCCACTCACTACTCAATTATAACTTTTCCTTTAGAATCTTGCTCTAACTTGCTCGAATCTAAGCATAATTAACTCAAAATCATTAATTTAGGATAAAGGAACTAACTTTATTGAAAATTATAATTTTTTCTAAGTTTTCTCAGAAAAGGTGAAAACCCGACCCCTGGCCCGCTTGGCCTAAACTCGGGACTCGGACAAAATTACGTTTACCCATTCAGTCATGAACCCAAATATACAATTAATTTCAAAATCCGACTTCAATTCGAAGTAGAGATTCAATTTTTACAAATTTCTCTAATTCTAACCAAACCCTCAATTTTTACCATGAAATTTTTTAGTTTTTTATTTAAAAGTGATGAAAAACAATGAGTAATTGAAAAAATAAAGTTTATAATTTACTACCTATGACTTGGGGATGATATTTGGTGCATAAAAGTGTTCCTAGAGTTGTGGGGTTCGAAAATTTGAAGAAGAAGAAGCTGCCCGTTTTATAGATATTTTTCTCCCAGCTATTCAGTCTTGTTTCTCATGTCAAACAATCCTGAAACTCGATTTTTATGTCTCCAATGCATTCTTTGTGCAATTCTAGTCAATTTAGGCTTTTGAATCACTCAATTTGACCATATAATGAAGGAGATATGTAGGTTTTAATATTTGCAAATAATGCAGATTTTTAATACGTCGTCAGTGGAAATTTCGTAATTAACTTGAAAAATTTGGTAACCTTAGTAAAATGACCATAAAATCCGCATACGATGTCCAAATTCAATGATTCTTTTTGCTACGGGTCCATACTTATGATACGGATCTAATACTTTATTCAAAATCGAAATTGAAGCTCATTTGTTCAATATGATATCATTTATGCTTGAACAAACGACGTCGAAGCATAAGAAAGAACGAGCGCAACACAACCTAAACCTATTTGAAACTCACCCGAGCCCTCGGCGTACTAAACCAAACATGCACGCAAGTCTAAAGGCATCATACGTACTTGCTCGTTTGATCAAATCATAAAAATAACATGTAAAACTGTGAATTAAACCTCAAAACTCATTACTTTTCTCAAGAACACTTAAAGTTCACTATTTATCAACCGGACATCCGAATCACGTCAAATAATTCCGATTCTCACCAAGTTTCGCAGAGAACGCTTAAATATCATAATAAACCTATATCGAGCTCCGGAACCAAAATACGTGCTCGATACCAGCGGTTTCAAACGTTAATTCATTTCTTTATTTCATTAATAATTCAGGAAAACAATTTCTTTCAAAAATTGATTTCTAAGTCTTGGGACCTCAGAATTCAATTCCGGATATCCACCCAAGTCCCATATTTTATTGCGGACCTTCCGGCATCGTCGAAACACAGATCAGAGTCCGTTTACTCAAAATGTTGACTCAAGCCAACTAAAACCAAATTCTTAATTCTAAAAATTATTATTTCTTATATTTTCACATAAAAGCTTTCCGGTTTCACGTCCGGAATGTGCACGCAAATCGAAGTAGTTAAAATTAATATTTTTATGGCTAATAAGCCTAGAACGGAGTCTAAATTCATAAAATGACCCCTTGGGTCATCACATTTTTCATGAGCCGTGGAATTCCTGTAGAGAGATTCCATACCAAATTAGAGTGAATATGTGGCTTCAATTTAAGGTACGAATAAATATAATTTATATAATATTTATTGTGTTCGTCTAACATTTGTTTTATTTG
The DNA here is from genome assembly GCA_005239495.1 of Nicotiana undulata. NCBI lineage: Eukaryota > Viridiplantae > Streptophyta > Magnoliopsida > Solanales > Solanaceae > Nicotiana > Nicotiana undulata. Next base: position 12,649 of record ML278167.1, read on the forward strand.
CAGACTAGGTGTGTATGGCAGCCTCAGCATGGAAATCGGGTGAATGAAAATTTTGAGAAAAGAGCTCAAGAAAGGATTAAAGATACACATTTTGTTGCTTGGAAATGTGGGAGCAGGCCTTTATGGTTGCGTGAAGATGCCTAGCTTCAACTATTGGCGAAGTGGAATACCGAAGAATAGAAGCGGATAAGTAAAAAAGTGAAGGCAACCCGAGCTTCCAGTAAGGGTAGCTCGTTGCACACCGGAGGTTCAATTAGTTTAAATTTGCGACCGATCGATTGAGATTGATAATTTATTTATAAAATTTTATTTAGCTTTACTTATTTAAGTTCAAGTAATAAACTCATAGTTTTGATTTTGAAAGGAAAAGGCACTGAGAATGTGTCTCATGCTACTGTCTTTGAGAAGGAGGAGGAGGAGGAGGATGGTACAAGAGAAGGATAGGTCGAACCGCGTGCATTGGAGACATTTGTAAGATTCTAAATTCAGTACTACATTAATCCTTGGTTAAGATTAATTCGTTTATATAATATTTGTCAACAACATTTCAGGAAGAGTATCAAAAAAGAATGGAGGAGTGACAACAAACTCAGCATGATTCTCAATCGACACCCAAAGATATGACTTCGATATAGACACAGGCAGTCGATGGAGTAAATAAAGGTATAAAATATTTTAGTAATTTTTTAGAAATGACTTTATTTTATTATTATTTTGCACAAGTTGTATGTTTCTTCTCTTGCTCATTTAAATATTTTTAATATTTCTCATGAAAATAAATAAAGATAGAGTGTACGGACTTGGAGTGCAGCCGTCGTCTAGTTGTTCAGCCGCATTATTTAGTGTTGCTTCTGCTTCAATCAAAGAAATTGAGACTATGCATATGCAAATCAATGAATAGTCTCAATAAAGGAACAATACTCAAGAAACAATAAGTATGATTTGGACATTCATGGCAAACCATGGAAAATAACGTCATTCAATGAAAGAATCTAACAATGAGGAGACTGAAATCGATGAGGATCGGTAGTAATTTGGATTGCGTAATAGGATATTTAGACTTGATTGGTTGTTGCAGAACTTTGTTCGTTTTAGACTTGGTGTAATATGATTTTGGTTGAAAGTTTTAGATTTTTATATGGTTTAGTAGAATAGATGGCTTTGTTATATTTAACAAATTTGATACTTGTTGTTGTCACGACCCAAAACCGGTACAGGTCGTGATGGCGCCTAACGGCGAGATTAGGCAAGCCAACGAACAACAATCACAATAATAATGCAGAATACAATAACAATATGGGGTAAGGCCGTAGAAACAAGCTGAACCACAGCTAGGCCCAATATATGTACAACCCCGATAACTACAACAAGTGTGTGTTAGGACTAGTGTCACAGTGTCAACGGGCGGCTACATAGATACAACAGCAGAAATACTTTTACAAAATATACAAGCCGCAGTCTGGAACAAAAGACTGAGTAAAATAAAACTAGAAGGCTCCAGAGGTGCTGTCAGGAAAACGCCAAGAAGACAGCTCACCGTGTGGAGCGACGCCGCGATCAGTACCTATCAGCTGACGGACGAACAGACGAACCAGCCTCAATACCTGCACAGTCAAGTGCAGAAAAAGAAAGAAAGTGCAGCATGAGTACATATAAACAAATATGTACCCAGTGAGTATCCCGTCTAAACTCGTAAAGAGTAGTGACGAGAGGTAGAATACATACTCACTAAGGTCCAGTACATAATAAATAAATAAAGGACATGATGAGCAATAAATCATATGAGAAAGTACATCAAGTATAAGAACATGTAAGCAACAATCAGTAACTGATCTCAAACCTAGTCTTCCTTTGTAAGCTATTCACAGTTATATTACTTGTTCTCTTTCTCATTATCCAAAATGTCTTATCTTTATTCTCAATTGTTCACTTCCCAGTACACTGTATTGTTTCTCAACTCACCCTTGTATGATCCCAACTCAATGCAAATGCGGATGAATGCAATGCGTATATATATATAACCGACACG
>ML278169.1:0-123919 GCA_005239495.1 Nicotiana undulata
CCTCGAACGGACATAGAAAAGTACCTGAACTGGCGAACAAGTGTGGATATCTACTCCGCATGTACGACTCGGACTCCCAAGTAGCCGCCTCAACAGACTGACCTCTCCACTACACTCGAACTGAAGTGTAACTCTTTGACCTCAACTGACGAACCTGTCGGTCTAGAATGGGTACCGACTCCTCCTCATAAGTCAAATCCTTGTCCAATTGGACAGAGCTAAAATCTAACACGTGGGACGGGTCACCATGATATTTTCGGAGCATAGACACATGAAATACCGGATGACTGAGGATAACCCTGGAGGAAATGCAAGTCTATAAGCTACCTTGCCCACTCTATCAAGAATCTCAATTGGCCCGATATACCTAGGGCTCAACTTGCCCTTCTTCCCAAATCTCATAACACCCTTCGTGGGCGATACCCGAAGTAATACCTTTTCTCCGACCATGAATGCTACATCACGAACTTTACGGTCGGCATAAATCTTTTGCATGGACTGAGTTGTATGAAGTAAATCATGTATAATCTTAACCTTGTCTAAGGCCTCCTGAACTAAGTCTGTACCCAACAACCGAGCCTCTCTCGGCTCAAACCATCCAACTCGCGACCTGCACCATCTACCATATAATGCCTCATAGGGAGCCATCAGAATGCTCGACTGGTAGCTATTATTGTAGGCAAACTCCGCTAATGGCAAAAACGGATCCCAAGAACCTCCAAAGTCAATAACACAGGCACGGAGCATGTCCTTCGGGATCTAAATAGTACGGTCGAACTGTCCGTCCATCTGAGGATGGAATGTTGTGCTCAACTCAACCCGCGTACCCAACTCACGCTGTACTGCCCTCCAAAAGTGTGAGGTAAACTGCGTACCTCGATCAGATATAATAGACACGGGCACACCGTGAAGGCGAACGATATCCCGAATATAAATCTCTGTCAACCGCTCAGAGGTATAAGTACTTGCCACCAGAATGAAATGTGTTGATTCAGCCCATCCACAATAACCCGAACGGTGTCGAACTTCCTCTGAGTCCGTGGGAGCCCAACAACGAAGTCCATAGTGATATGCTCCCACTTCCACTCAGGAATCTCTATCTGCTGAAGCAAATCACCCAGTCTATGATGCTCATATTACACCTGTTGAAAATTCAAGCAACGAGCCACATAAGCGACAATATCCTTCTTCATCCTTCGCCACCAATAATGTTGCCGCAGGTCCTGGTACATCTTGGCAACACCCGGGTGAATAGAATACTTAGAACTGTGAGCCTCCTCAAGGATCAACTCACGAAGCCCATCTACATTAAGCACACACACTCGACCATGCATCCTCAAAACACCATCATATCCAACTGTAACCTGCTTGGCACCACCGTGCCGAAGTGTGTTCCTAAGGACCATCAAGTGAAGGTCATCATACTGTCGATCTCTGATTCACTCAAATAAGGAAGACCGGGCAATTGTACAATCTAGAACACGGTTGGGCTTTTAAATATCCAACCTCACAAACTGATTGACAAATGTCTGAATATCTTAAGCTAGCCGTCTCTCATCGACTGGAATGAATGCCAGACTACCCATACTCACTGCCTTCCTACTCAATGCATCGGCCACCACATTGGCCTTTTCCGGATGATACAATATAGTGAAATCATAGTCTTTCAATATCTCTAACCATTTCCTCTACCTCAAATTGAGATCCTTTTGCTTGAACAAGTACTGAAGGCTATGATGATCCATGAACACCTCACACGGCACACCATAAAGATAGTGCCTCCAAATCTTCAATGTGTGAACAATGGCTGCCAACTCTAATTCATGGACATGATAATTCTTATCATGAACCTTCAACTGTCGAGAAGCATATGCAATCACCCTGCCCCTTCTACATTAATACCGCTCCGAACCCAACACGAGAAGCATCACAATATACTGTGAAAGATCCCGAACCTGATGATAACACCAACACCGGTGCTGAAGTCAAGGTTGTCTTGAGATTTTGAAAACTCATCTCACACTCGTTCGATCATTTGAATGAGGAACCTTTTTGAGTCAATTTAGTCATTGGGGTTGCTATAGATGAAAACCTCTCCACAAAGCGACGATAGTAACCTGCCAAACCCAAGAAGCTCCTGATCTTCGTGGCTGAAGTCATAGGCCAGTTCTTGACCACCTTTACCTTCTGAGGATCTACCTGAATACCCTATGCTGATATGATGTGACCCAATAAAGCTACTGAATCCAACCAAAACTCACACTTTGAAAATTGGCATACAACTGATTGTCCCTCAAATTCTGAAGGGCTATTAGGAGGTGCTGCTCATGCTCCTCCTGACTGCGGGAGTATATTAGAATATCATCAATAAACACGATCACGAAGGAATCAAAATGAGGCTTGAACACCCGATTCATCAAGTCAATAAATGCTGTTGGGGTATTAGTTCAGCCAAAGGACATCACCAGAAATTCATAATGCCCATACCTTGTACGAAAAGTTGTCTTAGAGACATCAGATGCTATAATATTCAACTGATGGTAGCCCGATCTAGAATCGATCTTTGAAAACACCTTGGCACCCTGAAGTTGATAAAAAAAAGTCATCAATCCTCGGCAATGGATACTTGTTCTTGATGGTGAATTTTTTCAACTGCCGGTAATCTATATACATCCTCATCAACCCATCCTTCTTATTCACGAACAAAACCGGTGCACCTAGGGTGGGGCTGTTCTTTCAAGCAAGTATTTCAATTGTTCTTTCACTTCTTTCAATTCTGGTGGGGCCATTCGTCATGGAGGAATAGAAATGGGTTGAGTTCCCGAAGCCACATCAATGCAAAAATCAATATCCCTGTCGGGTGGCATCCCCGACAGGTCTACAGGAAATACATCGGGAAACTCATGAACAACAGGCACCGAATCTATAGGAAAAACCTCGGCACTAGAATCACGAACATGAGCCAAATAAGCCAAACACCCCTTCTCAACCATGCGACGATCCTTGGTATAAGAAATCACCCTACTGGAAGAATGACTAGGAGTTCCTTTCGACTCTAATCGAGGCAACCCTAGCAAAGCTTAGGTAACTGTCTTGGCGTGACAGTCCAAGATGGCATAATAAGGCCACAACCAATCCATACCAAATATGACATCAAAATCAACATGTCAAGAAGGAAAAGGTCCACACTGGTTTCAAGACCCTCAATAACGACCACACATGAATGATACACACGATCTACAACAATAGCATCCCCCACGGGAGTAGACACATTAATAGGGACGCTCAAGGAATCGCGGGGCGCAACCAAATACGAAACAAAATAAGATGACACATAAGAGTAAGTAGACCCCGGATCAAACAGAACTGAAGCATATCTATTGCAAACTAAAATCGTACATGTGATGACAGCATCAGAGGACTCCGCCTTAGGTATGGCCGAAAATGCATACAATCAGGGATGAGCCCCACCACCCTGAACTACGTCTCTGGGATGACCTCTGACAGGAGGACCTCCACCTCCAGCGGGCTCGCCTCCGCCTCTAATAATCTGGCCCCTACCTCTGGCTACCTGACCCCTACCTCTGGCTGGCTGGGCAGGTGGTGCTACAGCTGGTGCCGGAACTATAGCATGAGAACTCTGGTTCTGAGGCTGATTACCCGACAATCTCGGACAAGCTCTCCGAATATGCGCATAGTCACCATACTCAATACATCCTTCCTAATACTATGAATGTGAAATGTGAGATTGACCTTGACGAGCCGGCTGGCCACGATAATAACTTTAAAGAGGAGGTGCTCTGATAGGAGTTGATGGTGCACTATAGACTGGCTGAGCAGAATGAGGCATATAAGAACCACGACCACCTGAGGTACCATGAGATGCCTAAAGTGCTGAATGAAAAGGTCTGGAAGAATGGCCTCTAGTGAAAGTAACCCCTCCTTCAGATGAGGCACCGCTAAATCCACCAGAATGGCGAGGTCTCTTGTCGGAACCCTGACCTCCTAATCCGAGTACCATCCCAACTCTCCTTGCCACATTGGCCGCATCCTGAAAGGAAATCTCGTTCCCTGTCTCCTTAGCCATCTGCATCTTGATGGGCTGAGCAAGAACCTGAATAAATCTCACGACCTCCTCTCTCTTTGTGGGTAACAAAAGAGTAGCATGACGAGCCAAATCCAAACAGGTCTCATACTGTGTAACAGTCATGCTGCCCTACTAGAGACGATTAAACTGACGGCGATGCTCCTCTATAGTAGTAATAGGCAGGAACTTATCCAAGAAGAGGCATGAAAACTGATCCCAAGTCAGAGAAGGTGACCAGCTGGTCTAGTCAGTAGATAACCTCTCCACCATTTCTTGGCAGAACCCATTATCTGAGAAGCAGCAAAATTGACCCCATTGGTCTCCAAAATACCATGTTCCGAAGAACCTCATGGAAACTATCAAGATATTCATGAGGATCCTATGAAGTGGAACCGCTGAAATGAACAGGGAAAATCCTGATAAACCTGTCCAATATCCATAAGGCATCGGAGGACATAGTTGTCCCAGCAACAAGCGATGCTGCAACAACTGGCTGAACTACCCCAACTGGATGGGCTGCTGGGGTCTGAATCTGAGGAGTAATCTGCTCCGGAGTGTGGGTTGCAGGAGTCTGGACTCCTTCTCCATCCTGAGATACGGCTGCTGCCACGGGGAATGCGCCAATATGGGATACACTTTCCATGATGCCCACTAGTCGGACCAAGGCATCTTGAAGCACCGGGGTAGAAATAAACCCCTCTGGGACCTGAGCTGGTCCCACCTGAACAGTCTGATCTAGAGCCCCCTCATCAAGCTCTATCTGAGGCTCTGTAGCTGGAGATGTTACCTGAGAACTGGGCTGGGTCGTGCCCCTGCCTCGGCCTCTGGCATGGCCTCGACCTCTGCCCCTTGTAGGAGCTGCTGCTGCTGGAGGACCTGATTGTTGGTCAACGTAAGAAGAAGAATGTGTTCTCGCCATCTGCGAGAGAATAGAAGAGTTCAATCAGTATTTGGGATAATAAGAATCGCACGACAGAGTAGAAATAAAGTGAACTTGTTCCTAACTTTATAGCCTATGAGAGATAAGCACAGACGTCTACGTACCGATCCTTTAGACACTATTAAGCTTGTCCGTGAATTGTGAGACCTAGGCAACCTAGTGCTCTGATACCAACTTGTCACGACTCAAATTCTCAATCGTCGAGATGGTGATCGCCCCTAACACCATACTCGCTAGGCAAACCAATGTTAGAGGGTTCAACATTTAAAACAATTAAAAACATTTGCAAAGTTTAATATAGTCCAATAAATGATACCAACAATAATAATAAATGAAATGGTATACTATACTGCGAAGCTAATACAAATTTCTAGCTACCCAGGGTTTGGAGTCACAATTCATGAACTACTAAGAAAGTCTACAAGTTTGGCTGAAAGAAAATATATATCCGTTTTGAACTAAATAAAACAACATTGAAAATAATAATGAAGAGACTCCAGGAATCTACGAACGTCGGCAGATCTACCTCATGTCTCCGTGTGAATAATCAGCTACGGCTCGAACTCAACTCGGACCTAAACCTGGATCTGCAAAGAAAGTGCTAAGTGCAGTATCAGTTCAACCGATCCCATGTACTGGTAAGTGCCGAGCCTAACCTCGACGGGGTAGTGACGAGGCTACGGCGGAGCATTTATAATATAACCCGTATACAGTGTATAATAAAGCAAAAAGGAAATATTGAACTAAATGAAGCAGTAAGTTGTAGTAAATAAATACTTAACGTGCTATCTTTCAAGAACTCAACTATAACCAACCCTTACGAGAATTTCCATGTTACAGATGTAAATCACGGTAGGAGCAGAATATAAAAAGAACGAAATAAAGAAGTGTGCATTCCGATCTCATCATATAACTAGTAACAACATGAACATCCTCCCTTATTACTCATTGTTGCAGCGAGCAACCCGATCTCACCTGTCCACCCTTATTACTCCTCAATATATATATATATATATATATATATATATATATATATCACCCTTATTCCTCCTGTTGCGGCGTGCAACCCGATCCCACCTGCCCACCCTTATTACTCCTTGTTGCGGCTTGCAACCCGATCCCACCAGACAATCACATTTCACCCTTATTCCGCCTCAATATACCACCCTTATTCCTCTTGTTGCGGAGCGCAACCCGATCCCACCATATCAGTACCAATCACACAATAATAATAAGCGTTTCACAGTTTAAATCACACACCTCCACAATATTTATGTCTCAACCAAAGTAAACGAAAATTTATAAAATTATGAACCTTCACCAATTTATACTATACAACGATACCAACCGAGATATACCATGAAACCCCGACCAGCTCAAAACAATATTGTAACACAATGAAGCTATGGATAAACTATTACCTTCAAATAAGAAATGACATCTAACAAGATGCGAATAGACATGTAAGCATTAATAGGCAATGAACAGTTAAGACAAGAAGAAAATAAATTGGGAACGGGGAAATGAACATGCTAAACAATTAATTTGGCGGCGCATAGGTACTCGTCATCTCACCTATACGCCACACACATGCAAATTCACATAGCAATTAAGCCGGGGATTCCTAATCCCTCAAGTCAAAGTTAGACCAAACACTTACCTCAATCTTGCAGGCTACTCACTGCTCAAGTACTGCTTTTCCTTTAGAATTCACCTCCAACTAACTCGTATCTAATCATAATTAGTTAAATATCATTAATTATTGCTAAAGGAATGAACTTTAATGAAAAATCATGGTTTTCCTAAATTTTTCCAAAAAAATTAAAAATGGACACTGGGTTTGCTTGATCCAAACTCGAGGTTCAGACCAAAATCCATTTTCCCGTTCACCCCCGAGCCCAGATATGTAGTTAGTTTCGAAATCCGACCTTACTTCGAGGTCTAAATTCCAATTGTGCAAAATTTCCTAATTCTACCCAAACCCCCAATTTCTACCATAAAAATCCTTGATTTTTGATGGAAAAGTAATGAAAATAAATGGGTAGTCGAGAGAAAATAGTTTAGAATCGTTTACCAATACTTTGAGGAAGAACTTGTCTCTTGAAAATCGCATCTAGATTTTCTTGGTTTTGAAAATATGAAAGAATGGCTTAATCCCGTGTTTATGTTCTGTTTTTAATTGTTGGGCAGGCTTTCATCGCGTCCGCGAAGCAGTGGCCCATTTGGGCGTTCGCGAAGGTAGGTTCGCGTTCGCGATGCTTTGCAGCCTTTGACCATCGCGTTCGCGACCAGGTGGTCGCGTTCGCGTAGAGAAAATGCGACTCCCCTCCCCCAAATCCATTAACTCAACACGTTCACGTAAGTCTGATCGCGTTCGCGAAGGGTACTCCCCACAGTGCTTCGCGTTCGCATCCAGTACTTCACGTTCGGGAAGAAGGATTTCTCTCTCAGCAAATTTACTCTCCGCGTTCGCGAGATAAGCTTCGCGAACGCGAAGGACAATTCGTCTGTGCACCAGAAACAATTACGACAACAGAAGTTTATAAGTCCGAAACACCCCGTAGCCTATCCAAAACTCACCCGAGCCCTCGGGGCTCCAAACCAAACATGCACGCAAGTCTAAAAGTATTGTACGAACTTGCTCGTGCGATCAAATCACAAAAATAACACCTAAATCTACGAATTTAGCATCAAAACTCATGAATTCTTCAAGAACATTTCAAATTCACTATCTTCTCAACCAGACGTCCGAATCACGTAAAATAAACTCCGATTTTTACAAAATTTCACACACATGACATATATCTTATAATAATGTTGTACCGGGCTCCGAAACTAAAATACGGTCCGGATACCAACGAGTTCAAACAATAATCAATTTCTCTAATTCCTTTAAAATTTAGTATGTCAATTTTCTTCAAAAATTCATTTGGACCTCATAATTCGATTCCGGGCATACGCCCAGGTCCCATATTTTACTACGGTCCTCCCGGGACCATCGAAACACAGGTCCGGGTTCGTTACTCAAAATATTGACCAAAGTCAATTATAAATTAATTTTAACACTAAAAAATTATTATTTCATATAATATCACATAAAGACTTTCCGGATTCACGCCCGGGCTGTGCACGCAAATCGAGGTAAATAAAATTAATATTTTTAAGGCTAACGAGCACGTGATAGTGTCTTAAATCATAAGATGACCCATTGGGTCATCATATAGGAATTCACGAACAAAAAACATGTAAGAAAAGAGTTTTCTCTCCCAAAGAGATTTGAACTTGTGAGCTCGACCCCCACTTTGAACCTTTTTTACTGATGCTCTATAATAAGCATTTGTTTTCAAGCGGGTTCATTTTTTATTGTATTGTCTGCTTTCATGATTATGTGAAGAAATTACAAGGGAATAATAATTAATTTTTTTGACGAAGTGGATTCAATTGAACCCCCTTACTATAAGGTGGGTCCGCTCCTGCGCACAAATACAAATCCTTTTTTATGAACTATATATTTCTGAGTCACACTCTATCTGCTGTTTGATGTTGGAGAGGCTACAGAGAAGTAGAGGTAGGCCAAAGAAGGTGGGGAGAGGTGATTAGGCAAGACATAGCGCAACTTCAACTGATCGAGGACATGAGCCTTGATAGGAAGGTATGGAGGTCGAGGATTAGGGTAGTAGAGTAGGTAGTCTAAAGTGTTGATAACAATAGTGTTGGCATGCATGCTCGATTTCTGTTGGTAGTAGGTTTTTATGACTAACAATTATTTTCTTTTATTGTTGATCACCTTACTATCTTGTTGTTTATTCCGCTTTTATATGGCTTTTGGTGTTGTTCCTTTTTGTCTATATTTTCATTAATGTGGTGCTTATGCTTTTCTGAGCCGAGGTTCTATTGGAAACAACCTCTCTATCCTCACAAATAGAGTAAGATTTGCGTACACACTACCCTCTTCATACCTCACATTTTGAGATAATATTGTGTATATTGTAGTTGTTGTTGTACTCCATCTGCTGTTTATAAAATAACTTGTTGATCGGAAGTTTTGAGCTGGTGTTTTTACTTATGGATTTGATGATTGTGGATTAAAAAATCTTTAAGAAAACAAGAAAAAGGTAATAATATTTTTTTCCTTTGAATTAATCTTTTAAATTTCATCAGAAAATATTGTATAAGAGGGTTATCGTTCCCATTTAAAAGATGAAAGATATATATTATTTTCCAATCCTTAAAGATTGAAGGGATAAAGTAGATTTAGCATCACTAGACGATGGCAACTTATAACTTTCAAAAACTTTGTTTCAAAACCAATGGAAGGAATTCTATATATTTTCTTCAACCAACTCGTCGGTCAAGGTTTTTGTCCTCAAAATAAATATTCCTACTCAACAAAGAGCCTTTCTATTTTTCTTGACACTTAATAATGAAGGGAATAAAACAAATTAAATAATCAACTCCATGCTTGGTTTGATTAGAGAAGAGCAGAAAAAGATATAACATTAATTAGGAAGTAAATACAAATATGTGCATATATATATATATATATGTCATTTCTCTCCATGTGTGTGTTATGTGTATGTGTATGACCTTCTAAACAATTATCGTAACGTTCTTTTTACTAATTCTCTTTCTTGCAAATTAGTTTGTTTTATTAAAAATGCTTTTAGAAAAGTTTCAAATTGTCCTCTGATGTGAGGTAATATAACTTATTTATTTATTTAGGTTAAATATACCATGCGTTAGCAGTGTAGGTGTTGTATTTCATGTAAAAAGAGGGGGACTAGGCTAAAACCTCTGCGTTACACGTAATACAACACAAGAATGGTGTACCAGACCATTCTTCAAAAAAGGGGGAGCCTATGGACAAAATGACTCCTAAACTCATTACATTCAACTTACGAAAAAAATTGGCCTTATCATATCTACTTTTAAAACTTGATAATTGCCATTTATCAAGTTAAAAAGGACCCTTGCGCCACCAGGTAATTGCTGGAGGCTTTCATAGAAGGTCGCATTATCCAGTGTTGTTGCATGTTTTGCCAAAGCGTCTGCGACTTGGTTTGCTTCCCTGTAACGGTGAGAGATCCTTACTTGATTTTGGTCTAACATATGTATGATCTCCTCAATGATCTTCCTCATCTTGGCATTGTGATTTTTCCTGTGTTGCAGCATATCCACGATGAGTAATGAGTCCAGCTGTAGCTCGAAATTGTTAACACCTTGGCTCAGACATAGCTGAATCCCAGCTCTTGCCGCCAAAGCTTCAGCCATATTATTACTGCTTCAGTGCATTGGTATGGAAAATGCTGCAATGAAATCGCCATCAGCATTCCTTAAAATCCTCCAATTCATGCCTTGCTCTTATCTTCCATGTAGCTTCCATCCGTGTTCACTTTGACAGACCCTTGTTCCGGTAGCCTCCAAGTTACAGGGAGAATTTTCTGTACATGTTTGAGCTTCTTAATGCCTTCACATAACCTACACCAAGGCCACACTACAGGACAGTTGGGAAAGGACATCCCCAATGCTACTTTGATGTTGCAGTAGACATTGTGCTCTATGTTCCTCGTCATAAACTTCTTCTGATTCCCATATCCACATGCGCACCAACTTTTCCACAATTCCCATACGATTAGTATAGGTATGGTCTGTAACAGGTATTTGTGAACACCATTTCTTAGCCTAACATTCTACCATTGAGCTATTGTGCCTGTAATAGTGTTCATTTGAATCATGACCCCCAATGGATCCCCAAATTTTCTCCACAGGTAGCTAGCCGGCCGACTTTACACAAAAGTATGTTGTATAGTCTCATTTTCAGGGACTAAACAACATACACATCTTGATGTTGTTTGGTTTCCAAATCTAATCAATATATCCTGGAAGGGAAGCTTATTTTGCATTAATCTCCAAGCTAATATAGAGATCTTTACTGGTAAGTTCCTATTCCAGATTTTTGAGAGCATTGGATTTAGAACTTTCTTCCTTCTAGTAGTCTGCCAAGACGAGAATTTGGTAAAATTTCCATCTGCTGTCGGTTCCCATATTGCATAATCTTCCTTGCTTCAATCTCCAATAGTGACTGATTGTACATGCTGAACTAGATTGTCTGGCAGTGTTTCCCTCAGTTTCTGTTGATTCCAGCTTCCGTTTATAATGAAGTCCTTCACCATTGGTTTGGAAGATTTTGATTGTGTTGGATGGCTAGAAGTCCTTTGCCAGTCCAATTATCCCACTAAAGCTACAATTTCCTCTGTTGATCATCCAACATATGTTAGATTCTGCTTTCCCTCTTATCTTCATCATGTCTCTCCATAGGTTTTGTTGCGTTCTGAAATTCCACCATCTTTTGATTGTGAATGTGTCTATAATATCTTGAAGACATCAGATACCAATGCCTCCTTCCTTTTTGGTATAGCACATATTCCCTCAAAAACTCCAATGGTATTTGGACTTGTCAGTATTAGCTCTTCAGAAGAAGTTTGCAAAGTATCTTTCCAGTGTTTTGTAGGTAGTCTTTGGTTGATACATTGCTGCAAGAGTGTATGTTGGAATTGGCTACAAAATATGTTTAACTAAAGTTAGTTTTCCTCCATTTGACAACATCTTCCTTTTCCATCCATTGAGTATTTTGGATATCTTGGAAACTAGGCCATCAAAGTAGACTATCTTTTTCCTCCCCACAAAGATAGGGCAGCCAAGATACACAAATGGAAATTCTTTGTTCAAGAACCCTGTATATTTTCTTATTCTATTTATTCTTGATGGTGATGCTTTAGGATCAGTTTGAAAAAAGCTTTTATCTTGATTGACCAACTGTCCTTATGCTGCTTCATATTTCTTCACCACTTTCATGATCATTCGAACTGATTTAGAACAACTATCTGTGAAGATCACAATGTCATCTTCATAGGACAAATGTCTCATCTGAGGACCCCTAGGAATCATGGAAAAAGGAATAAAGTTCCTTTCCTTTTGAAGGTTATTAAGCATCCTAGAAAGGACCTCACCGGTTAGTACAAATAATGAGGGAGATATTGGGTCTCCTTGTTTGAGCCCTTGAGAAGATGTAAAAAAATATTTTCTAGTTCCATTTATGATTATTGAATACCATACATCTGAAACCAATCTCCATATCATGTCTATCCACACTTTGTTGAACCCAAATCTTCGTAGCATAGAAGTAAGAAAGGACCACGACAAATCGTAAGCCTTCACCATATCCAATTTGATAACCATGGTACTACCTTTGTTGGGGTGATTGATTCCTTGAACAATTTTCTGTTCCATAAGCACATTTTCTGTTATGGATCTACCCTTTATGAAACCACTCTGATTCTCTGATATCATAGCAAGGAGCATCGAATTCAGTCTCATAGATAAAATTTTGGAGATGATTTTTTAAGAGAAGTTGGACATGCTTATAGGTCTCATTTGTCGAGAAAGTGGAGGGTGACTCTGTTTTGGGAATCAAAGCCAGGCATGTATGATTGAAATACTTGGTGATATGGCCTCCAGTAAAAAAATATTTCACAAAGTGTGTGACATCCTCTTTTACGGTTTCCCACCATTTCTGGTAAAGCACCGCACTAAATCCGTCAGGGCCTGCTGAACTGTTAGGTTACATATTAAAGACAACTTCTCTAACTTTCACTTCTCCAGGAATTGAAGTCAAAAACTCATTGTCTGCTTCTGTAACCACAGTAGGAATGCACTCTAGAAGCCTTCTATTTTCCTTGGCAGGCCTAAGGTTGAAGAGCTTCTTAAAGTGTTTGATGGCTACCTTAGTCATTTTTCATCTCCTTGAACCCAATTGCCTCTATGGTTTTTGATTTTGTTCAATTGCATCCTCCTCCTTCTGTCTCTTATCACACTATGAAAGTATTTGCTGTTGTAATCTCCTACTTTAAATCATTTTAGTTGAGCCTTTTTTTTTGAACATTGATTCTTGCATTGCCAACCATCTGACATATTCGGCATGTGCTTTGTTCAATTCTTGTCTTGTTCTATCATCATTACTGATTAATTCTTGCTCCTCCAATCTCTGCACTTCTGCTTTCCATTCTTTGCATTTAGTGTACCTCCCCAATCTCTTTCTTTGACCATACACTCAATCTCCTACTGAGTGCCTTCAATTTCTGTTGTAATCTCCACATTGGATTGCATGTGATCTGCATGTTCCATGTTTCCTGTACCACCTCATGAAAACCATTTTGACCTGCTTAGAATTCCATGAACCTAAAATACTTGATAGGTTCTTGTTGGTTGTTGGAGCATTTCATGAGAAGTGGCCTATGGTCAGAGCCAGTTCTCACAAGGTGTCTAACGCTATTGTTTTGAAATTTCTGTAGCCATAGGTCATTGATCATGATCCTGTCCAATCTCTTCCAAATCCTCTTTGAAGGTCTTCTATTATTGCACCATGTAAACTTAACCCCTACATAGCCAGCATCTGTTAGCTCACAATTGTTCATACAATTAGAAAAATCAATGCTTTTGTTGATTCTATACGGCTTTCCTCCCAATTTCTCATCTGTGTCTAGTATTGAGTTGAAATCCCCTCCCACGCACCATGGGCCATTCACCATTGCATTTACCCTTTCTACACTATGCCAAAGTTCACTTCTTTCTGAAGAAGTACACTTAGCATAAACAATAGAAACAAACAGTCCATTACCTTCTCCTTCTTCACTAATGTTTATTGTTATTTGCTGGTCTTCATTTGTAATCACTGTTGTTTGACAGTTTGTTGTCCAAAAACACCATATCTTGCCATTGTCATTTGAGATACATTGATGGAATCCCAAAAACTTTTTGTATCCTTCAATCTTATCTTTCCGAACAAAAGACTCCATAATGGCTACAAAATCTACTTTGTTGATAGTGATTAGATTTTTAATCTATGTATGACCTTTTTAGACCTTACTCCTCTGATGTTCCAAAAGATCGCACTTATCATCAAATAACGTTTTTGAAGGTTTTGTTACCCCCTTCCTCTGTCTAGGGGGGGGGGAGGGTTATCTCTTTGTTTCTTTTGCTTCTGCCTTCCCTCTTTTGCTGACTTCTTCCTCTTTTTGTTGGTAACCAATCCTCTTTGTTTGAACTTCCAGTCATCTTGTAATTTGAATCATTCGAGTCTTCTTTTGCCTGTTCTTCTACTGTCTTAGAGTCCCCTACACTGCCTTATTCTTCTTTGTGTTCTTCTTTATCTCTTTCTTGTGGAGTATTGTATCCCCCATTCAACTACACAACTAGGTGGATTCCTTTATGATTTTTGATGGCTGTGTCAATACTGGATGTCTCTAGTTTTGTTTCCTCCACCCTTTGTATGATGTCATTCTGCTTCGCAAATTGTTCTTCTTCCAATTCCATGTTTTGGGGTCTTCTACTTTGTGGTGTATGGTTCGAGTTATCATCTTATTGTCATTCTCCCTTGATGAGTTAGTTCCCTATTGTTGCACCTCTTGTACCTCTGCTTTTGAGCTTTCCCAGTTTCTTTCACTTCAGCAGTATTCTCATTAACTCTTTGGATTGGTATTTGCAACGGAATTTCCTTTCTCTTGGTCATCTTTTTGGTTGTTTTGAAGATCACTTTGCTTCTTTTCTTTGGTATTTTCTTAGCCTTCTTGCCTTTCTTTTGCTTTGTTTTCTTATTCACAGATGCCTTAGCCTCCTCCTTCTATTATATTTGTTGTAATCACTCTTGTCTTCATATCTTACTTTATTCTGTATGACTTGAATACCCTGTTGCTGTTGTCATTAGCATTTGGTTTTCCCATGCTTAGTTCGACTTCAGTTCTGTCCCTTACTAAATTTGTCCCTACTGCAATTCACTGCCTTTTGCCTCTACTTCCTTGACTTCATTAGCTCTTCTTCTCTCTAAGACTCGACATTTCATCATCGAATGTCCCAGCTTCTTGCAGTGTTTGCAATATTTTGGTACATTATCATACTCCAGTTTCTGCTCGAATCCTTTTAGAGGGGATTTATCATCTTCATCACCCACCCAGACGCTAGTTAGCAAAGGCTTGAGCAAATCTATTTCTAATCTCACCTTAGCCATACTAGGTCAGGTTTTCCCTAGTGTAGCTATGTCCATTTCCAGCGGAGTGATAGCATCACTTACAATTTATTTCACATAATGCCATGTATGTAGATGGAAAGGTAATCTAGGAAGATTAACCCACACCGGAACTATGGGCATGTCCTCCCCTGGTTTGAAATCTGGGCTCCATTTCTGGAGCCACATTTGGTTTCCTTCAATGTCCACTGATCTTCTGTACCACATCATGTTATAGTCCTCATCATTTTAAAAATTTAGAAAGACATTGTTGTTATCATAAACTCCAATTTTGACCGACCCCTTCAATGGAAATCTCTCAAGGAACCTCAACCTAATTTTTTCAATTTGGGGATGAATTTTCAGAAATCTCACCACAATTGTTCTCTTGCATTCCGCATCCATGACTCCATAGTAATCCTTGGTCTTAAAAATCACCGTTGGCATGCCATTATGGGTTGTTCTTTTCGCTATCACTGATTCCTGCTCTTGCTTAGTTGGGTTTGGGGTGGAGTTTGAGTTGTTGGTGATGATGGTGTTAGCATAAGAGAATTTCCTTAGAATTCCTTCTGGTATCTGACTCGTACTGGCTTTGGGATCCTTCTAATGGTTTGCACGAGCCAAAACGTTGCCATCCGGCGGCTCCACGAGGTGGAGTGTGGTTCAATGGGGNTTGTGACGCCGACGCACACCGTCCCCCGGCGGCCCTCCGGGGGGTTTGGTGTTGGTGGGGGGGGGGGGGGGGGGGGGTTCATTTAAGGATTTTACATTAGGCACATGAGGCGCGTTCTATGAGGTTTTATTGAATGTAGAAGTTCTTTTTTTATTTATTTAATTTAAAAAGCACAATCTCCTAATTTTCTTTCTAAAATTTGTTAATTGACTATATATAATTATTTTTCACAATAGGCAAGATTTGCTTCACACTATTTACCATTTTCTATTTATAGTCAAACTATAAGACTTACTTCAATAAAAGAATTTTTGAATAACAAAGGTGATGCGACTTCATGTTTTGAGGCTTAGGCCTCACCCCATGTTAAGTAAAACATCTCAGTTCACATTCTGCTCTTTAAAATACTGAGTACTCTCGGCATTTCAAATTAGATGAGCTAAGATTTTATAACCACACAAATGTCATAGCCCCACAAAAGTTTTAAGATCACAAGTTTCAAAAGTATTTTTTTTTCTTGAAGTCCGCGTTGAGTCAAACTAGCTCATCTAAATTGGAATAAATGGAGTAATTAATTAGTACTACTGTGAGTAGCATGAAAGATGTTGGATTTGGCAAAGAGGAATAAAAAAAAAGTTACTACTTGAAAAGAGAGATTTAGATATATATGTCTATTGATATTTTATGCGTGTAGCGGGAAGCTAGACGGTTAAGAAAGAAAAACTAGATAGTGCAAATCAATTCGTTGCCATTTATTAATAATTTGACAAAAAAGGAAATATAATATGCGTAAATTTTTTACTTGTAAGAATAGAGCCATACTACGTAATATAATATTCGCTTATAAACAGAAAATATTAGTTATACTACGTTATCCTAAGTTATACCCCAATTAGGGTAAAAACTTAATTACCCCAAAAATGTCCATTATTCTTAACTATTTCCCTACCATTTCTTCTAATTCACTAGACCAACCAGTGTTGCTATATATTGACGTTCAACTTCCTTTGATCCTTCATTCCAATTTTCATAATCTTCTCCTTCCTATTGATCAGTTGAGTTTGTACTTATCAAAAAAATTCAAAAAGTTTCAGAGTAGGCATTATATCCTAGAGATATAGTAGGAAATTACTGTTTTACTGCATTTGATTATTGTTGCTATTTTGCATCAATGGCGTACTTCACCACTACTATGGTCATGATTTTGTTATCCAGCATTTTATGCCAAGGAGGATATTGCCAACAAATAACACAAATTCTTAATGCAATAGTAGCATTAGATGGATCAGGCAATTATAGGACAATAATGGCCGCAGTCTCGGCAGCTCCAAACAACAGCATTGCAAAATACTACATCCAAATAAAACAAGGAACCTACAACGAGTATGTCCAAATCGAAGAATGGAAAACAAACATAGTTCTCATCGGAGAAGGAATGGACAAAACCATAATATCAGGGAATAAAAGCTATGGAGGTGGCTTCCGGACGTATTACAGTGCTACCGTAGGTAATTTACTCTGATTACGTATTACGTTGCATGCAACAGTATTTGTATCATTGATATGATGACTGTTTAATTTGGTTTCTCTTTCAAGGGGTGAATGGGCAAGGATTCATGGCGCAAGACATCACTTTTCGAAACATTGCTGGAGCTCAGATGCAACAAGCAGTAGCTTTAAGAGCAACCGCTGAACAATGCACCTTCTATAGGTGTAAATTCGACGGTTTTCAGGACACCTTATATGCACACTTTGGCAAGCAGTTTTACAGGGAGTGCACAATTTTGGGCACTGTTGATTTTATTTGTGGTGATGCAGCTGCGGTGTTCCAAAATTGTTTAATTGAAGCACGTATGCCACTTCCTGGCCAATATATTACCATCACAGCACAACAGAAAAATATTGAGAATGAAGCAACAGGACTCGTGTTGCAAAATTGCACGTTACAATTAGCAACTCCAGATGCAGATAATGTGACTATGTATTTAGGGCGGCCATGGGGTGAGTTTTCAAGTACTGTGATCATGCAGAGTTACATAGACCTATTGATAAATCCAAAAGGATGGGTCGAGTTTGAGGGAGAGCCCTTAGTTCGCCCATTCTACTTGGAATTCAGAAATAGAGGACCTGGTGCAAGAACAACCGGACGTGTGACTTGGGCGCGTGTCACTAATGATCCTAATGTCGCATCAAGTTTCACTGCCAGAAATTTTATCCAAGGCGATAAATGGATACCCTCCTCAGTCCCACATTACTTAGATCTCCTATGAGTGCAAATGATATTGTAATCCACGATTTCTGCTAGTTATTGCAGTATAGTATTTGTTAGTAATATTAATATAGCTTGCAATTTTTTCTCTCAACAAAATATGTAGTAAAATGTTAAACACTCATGTTTTTCATATCGTTCTGACCATACAGTGTCTCCCCATTGTCTTTGCGAGTTTTCCTTTCTTTTTCTTGCTAACCGGAACTTCTTAAAGACATTTGTAGTACATGAGCCGAGAATATATATGAGGCACCTACAATCTTGATTTTTAAAATCTCCGTTGAGGTAGAGGCGGAAGCGGACCTATGATTTGAAGGTAACGGAGCACAACTATTTTTAATATAAACATATCCTGCAGATTTCATATTGAAAGTTCCGACCGAACTCAGCCGGAAATATTGAATTTTTAGGAAAAGAAAAATGAGATTTCCGACAGACTTCGGTCGGTTTTTTGGGTAAAAATTAGGAAGAATATGCCTGCTTTTAAGTTACACGCCTGCCAATTTCAACCAATATTCATCCTATAATGGCAGCATTACATTGCTGCCATTCAACCATAATTAACCAACAACAACAACAATAACAATAATTAATCAACAACAACCACAACAACAACAATTAACCAACAACAACAGTAATAACAACCACAACCACAACCACAATGCTAATCACAATAACAACGCCAACCACATAAACAACTACACAATGTTTAATACAAAATAATATCAACAATACAATCATCATTCAAAACTATTCCAATTAAATGTTCACAAGTTCAAGACTTTGTTTAGCAATACGTACCATTCAATGAGTGTTTTGTATTGCATCTTCTCCATTTTGACTACTAGAAGCTTTATCGTCGGCATGGTTCTAAGGATCATGACGAGAAGGATTAGCTATTGGGAAGACTAACGAGACCGAGCAATCGGGAAAGCACCACTAGCAAGAAGATTGGCTAGCTGACCTTGAAGGATATTAAATTGTTGGTCCTTCTTTTCTAGCTGAACTTGAAGGGTATCAAATTGTTTCTCTTTTTTGTTCTCTAGCATTTGTCTCTTCAAGCTGTGATGTCAGCTTTGCGATCTTCTTCTCCATAGACAAGACGGTCGATCTATCAATTGCCTCGCCTTGGGTAGAAGTCCCTATACCTTGCTATCCAGCCCGATATAGGCGAAGTGATCTCTCTGGATGGCCGCATGCTCTCCCCTTATTAGGACCACCGACAACATCCAATCATATCCTCTGCGCTTTTTTGTCTGAAAGGGGTGGTCGCTTGCTTTGCTCATCCGGTGGCAAGCTTTGAGTGTACTCCTCCACATTAATCTTGTAGCGACCCTTTATTTAGAAGATAGAAAATTATTAACTATATAATATCATAAACATTAATTTCAAGTTATAGTAGTTATGAAACTTACATATGCAGTCTGTGCCCGATCCTCGATCCATCTAGTTGGATGTGTCAGTGCCTTCTTCTTCCGGATGTATGTCTCTACGAAGAACTCATCGTGAGTCATCTTCCTCCCATATTTTTTCCTACAAATACAATAAAACATGTTAACTAAATTAAAATATATAAATATAGTTCGATAAAAATAGAATTAAATATTTTAAGGAATTACCAGTAGTCTCCTCGCAGTCCCTATGCTCCCTGCGCCCACACAATGCAAGGGCCTTCTTTCCCTGTTCACTCTTCTTCTCAAACTTCTCAGTGGCCCACTGCCTCAACAGACCCTCCCATATGTGCGCTAGAAACCATAAAGGCTTCTCGCTATTCTTCCAAGAAGAACAAAAGGAATCAAATAGTCTCTTACGACATTTGAACTCAAAATTTGCAAGAGTGGCACTGTTATGCTGGTCCTCCCAGGTACACTTAGTATGCAAATGAAATGTGTGACATTAGATTAAAATATTGTTAGAATAATTCTTAAATAGATAAGAATTGTATTAAAACCTTAAATTGGTTGAAAATTTGTTGCACGAGCTCTGATGGAAAGTCACTCCAAGTCGCATAGGGTGCATCATACAACCGGCCAAGAGCTTCAGTGATTATCTTTGTAGTCCGATGATTAGGTATGAACTTGTAACATAGCAATTACATTAAATAAACAAGAATAGCTATTATAATTCAACAAAAATAAAAAAGTAATAAATAAATCTTACCCATTGTGCTCAGGCTTGATGATCATTCAATGATAGCGATTGTCGCGTCCCCCTTTTTCTATCGCACGGGTTAGGTACGGAGAGATCGGGTTAAGACATTATGGGCAACTCCTTTAAAAGAAAAGGAAGAGTCTCCACCTAACGATTTAATGGTGCGTTAGGGCACCTAGAGTTGATAACTCATAGACTAGTTTGCATTACCAGAGAACGGGTAAGGGCTTGATATTATCCCAAGGGGAAGGTGTTAGGCACCCCTTAGGATCCACAACTGTGAGTCCCAACCAATAAGTTTTGTGAATTTGGACGGTAAGCAAGCAACAAATAAGGTTCACATATGAGGGGATTTAAAACAAGTATGAAAATTGTTAAAGGTTTTTGAATAAAATAAACATTTGAAAAGAAGTGTCCTAGGTTTAAAGTAATACGGATCACTTCAATGCAATACCCGGTATGTCACACCTCGGGGAGACGGTTACACGTGGTATTAGCGCACCGGTCATCATATCCGTATTCTACCCTTCCCACCCCGTAAAGGTTATAAAAATGCGCGTGTTGGTCACGAATACTTATTGCGTGCCGTTACCCGTCCCATCCTATAAGTCCTAGAGGATGATTAGGACCACTAATCCTATCAAGGCGGGGACTAGGCTGACTTAGGTGTAAAGGATAAAATACTAGGCGACAGAGCAAAACAAGTAGAACACATGTAGTGGGATAACATAGGGGAAGTAATGGGCTCACAAGTCCCTCCGCAATTAAACACGTAAGTGGCACGTCTCAAACACAATTAAAGTCTCAAAAGGTGATTTGAAAATAAGAGTTGTTCAGTTGAAATTCAGTAGGTTTCAATAGTTTAGTAAAAGGATATGTTCTAAAAATTTAGTGAAAGTAAAGGGTTCAATTAAGACTGAGCAATTCCAAAGGATGATTGATTTTCAGAACTGCAATAGTTTAGAGACAACAGTAAGAATTAAAAGTGCGTAGCAGTTTAAAGCTTTCAAGAAAAGAGAAAAATATCTTTTAGAAAAATGAGTGATTTGA
Source organism: Nicotiana undulata (assembly GCA_005239495.1). Lineage (NCBI taxonomy): Eukaryota > Viridiplantae > Streptophyta > Magnoliopsida > Solanales > Solanaceae > Nicotiana > Nicotiana undulata. The sequence continues at coordinate 21,231 of ML278169.1, forward strand.
ACAGGAGTGCGTTTATTTGAAATTCAATAATCTAAAAGTGAGTACAAAAATCCAGTAGTTCGTAGGACTTTATCACATTGTTTTAAAAAATGGTTTAGCAAGTATTCAGAAATAGAACAATTTTAGATAATGAAGTAACTCTGAAAAAAACTTAACAGTTTGAAGATAGGATATGAATCAGAAATCCTGAAGCCAATAATGAGAAGTAAGAAAATACGTAGCTTTAGAATTGTTTTAAAAACAACAGCATATGAGTTTAACAAATTAGAGCGGGTTTCAAAGAGGCAGAATCAGGCAAAGCTCAAGAGGTTTAAAAGAGATAGACTATTCCCAGCATAGTTGATTAGATTCTAATTAGGCCTAAAGTTTGCCTAGGAGTTATATGTATTGCCTAAGGGTGAGCATGCATATTCCCAGTTTGATTTTAAGACCTAAGCTATAATACATTTGCAGGAAATATTTTGGCCATATTTATTAAACTAAACGAGTTAATTGATCATTCAAATGCTTGCAAATAAAATCCTACAGGCAGAATAGTTAATGCACGAAGTAGTATCCTAGACATGATTTCTATATGGCATGCATGAATGATACATTATAACAGCTTTTAATGTTCGACTATGATTACTAACTGTGAACAATAAGATGACACAAATATGCTGACAAGATTCATAATGTATTTTATGCATGTCTAAGCAGGATAGCTAATGCACATATGAGAAAAATAGATCCTAAAGTCATGTTTCTACCCGTACTATACTAAACATGCATAGTTCCCTCCCATGTTCACTATCCGGCCCCAATTATTTGTTTACAAATTATTACAAACCAAGAATAAATGAATTACAATAATTGCAAAAGAAAATAAGAAGCTATTCTGTAGAGAGCCTTCAAACAAGCCTGACCTTCCAGCCTCACCCCTGTTGAGCCTCATAGCCTTACACGGCCTGGGTGCGGCAAAGCTCCCAAAGGTTCTTATAAAGGGCCCTGGCCAATACCAACACCCAGCAATTTATCAAAATTGAGATTGGTGCAGTGTAAAGTGACCAACCTCAATGTATCAAAGTTCAGAGGGAACTCATGGCTCCCTAAGCAATGCTTACATTGAGGAGGTGGAACCTAAGTTTCTAGGAGTTGGCCAATTTACGAAATAATTGAAATTTAATAAGTAAAAAGTGATTATAAATGACATTTTAAATAAAAAAATATTTTGAGATTATTTGGAGCGTAATTTATGAATTATAAAAATATGAAAACAATAAATAAATAGGGAATAATTCAAATAAAAATGTGTAAAAATTAGAAAAAATACTCATTATTACGAAGAATGATTTTGAAAACTTATATGCAAGTTAAAAATAATTTTGAGTAAAAATTGGGTATCAACAGCTGCCCCTCTTTACCCGGGAAGGATGAAAGAGTTGTCGGGTAAAGATATGATGGCCAATTTTAACCTGAGAAGAAGCTGCGAGATAGAATTCGGCCGCACCCTGGTTTCTGAGCTGCCTACATATCCCTAGTTTTACAGGAATCAGGCCGCCTGTAGTTCCGGAGTCATCGGCAAAATTTACCGACGATGTTTTACAAGAACGGACACAAGGTGCATGATGGGGTAAGAATACGAAGATCTTTCGGGGTTGTGATGAAGAACTGGAGCGGCCCGCTCCTGCCTGGTTGGCTGTTCCGGCCGGGTTACCTGCAAATAAAGATCGAACGTATATTGCATAATATAAACATGATGCAAGTTCCCGTTGGACTATGAATGTTGTGTTCAGACAATTAGGATGGTGTCCTTAGACCATGATGTCCTGGGCCATGAATCTCTTGGTGCGGGATTCACAGGCTATGAAATGATGTTCTCGGGCCATGAGGATGGTGCCTTCAAACCATGATGCCTTTGAATAATGATATGCAAGTTGAATAAAGAGATCCGCGGGGTATGAAGTGATGTTCTCGGTCCATGAGGATGGTTCCTTCGAACGATGATGCCTTTAGACAAATTGGCGATATTTCAGCCCATGAAGAATGCAATAGTATGATGCTGACAAGACAGAGCTTAGTCTTGCGATTTGCAAAAAAGAAAGCGGGGTAGAGCTTAGACCGAAAGAAAGCGTAGATAAATATCGTTGCGAAAGGTAATTGTTCTGAAAAATAGATAGGAGCTGTGCGTAGTGAAGTAAAATGCGGATAGAGGTAGCGTAGAACCTCGGAAGGAAGAATGATAGCCTTATGCAAGGAGTAAAGAAAATGTGGGGAGACAGAGCTTAGTCTCGGAAGGCAGAATGGTAGCCTTATGCAAATTGAGGAAATAAAATGCAGGTGGAGACAGTGCTTAGTCTCGGAAGGCAGAAAGGTAGCCTTATGCAAATGGAGGTAGAGCTTAACCTCATGCAGATGGAGACAGAGCTTAGTCTCGGAAGGCAGAAAGGTAGCCTTATGCAGATGCAAGAAATAAAATGCAGGGAGACAATGCTTAGTCTCGGAAGGCAGAATATTAGCCTTATGCAAATGGAGGTAGAGCTTGACCTCATGCAGATGGAGACAGGGCTTAGTCTCGGAAGGCAGAATAGTAGCCTTATGCAAATAGAGGAAATAGAATGCAGGGAGACAATGCTTAGTCTCGGAAGGCAGAATGATAGCCTTATGCAAATGGAGGTAGAGTTTAACCTCATGCAGATGGAGACAGAGCTTAGTCTCGGAAGGCAGAAGAGTGGCCTTATGCAAATGCAAGTGTGGGAAGATAAAATGACAGTAAGAGTTCTTAGCTGATGATAAATTATGGCGATATGATTGTTGTGAATACGGAGCTGCTTGCGGTGATAGTAAATGTTGGCAATGCGGGACGAGTTCGCGAATGTCTTGCGAAGATAAAAAGATATTTGGGCTTTCGCCGTCTTTATTCCTGCGTTCAAAGAAAAATCGTGAGTTTTGTAAAGGGGAAGGCTAGTTCGTATCCCCGGCTGGCTTGATTTGGCCTGCTTTCTTGATGATGATAACTTTTCTTGTACCGCGGGGTAGAGTTGCTAAAACAAACTGCTTTTGAGAAAAGATAAATATGCATGATTTTTTAAAATATGATGTGATATATAGAAGCATAGTTTTCTTTAGATGAACTGACGACCGTGACGTGGTTCAAGACATTGCAACCTCCCTTGCGGCGGAGATTTGGGAGTTCCTCCTCAACCTTTGCCCCAGTTTGATGGGTGAAGGCTTCTGGCTGTTACAAGTGCGGTGCTCGGCTGAACTTGCTTCGGAATTTTGAGGTCCCTCCTCAAAATTCTGCCCCAGTTTCCATTCGTGGGGAAAATGAAATTTTATTAGAATGTGACCAAACCCACAGGGCTGCCTACGTATCTCCTCTTAAACGGGAATCAGGTCAGGCGTAGTTCATTTTACAGCATTGACAGAAAGCATAAAAGGTTACACATAGTAGAACTTGACTGCATCCGAATTGATTGGTTTAGGCCAAACTTCTCCATCCATTTCTGCGAGTATGAGTACTCCTCCTGTCATCACTCTATGGACCATGTACGAACCCAGCCAGTAGGGAGAAAATTTCCCTTTGGCCTCATCCTGATGTGGAAAGATTCTCTTTAACACCAGCTGCCCCGGTGTGAATCGTCTTGGTTTGACTTTCTTGTTAAAGGTTCTGGTCATTCTGTTCTGATATAGCCGACCGTGAAAAACCACGTTCATTCTCTTTCCGTCTATGAGGGCCAATTTCTCATAACGGCTTTCTACCCATTCCGCGTTGCTGAGTTCAGCCTCTTGTATAATTCTCAGAGATGGAATTTCAACCTCGGCAGGAATGACGGCTTCTGTGCCGTATACCAACATGTAAGGAGTTGCCCCGGTTGATGTGCGAACCGTGGTGCGATACCCCAACAGGGCGAATGATAAATTCTCATGCCATTGCTTGTGTTTTTCTATCATCTTTCTTAATATCTTCTTGATGTTCTTGTTGGCAGCCTCGACGGCTCTGTTCATTTGAGGTCTGTATGCTGTAGAATTCTTGTGCTTGATCTTGAAGGTTTCACACATTACTTTTATCAAATCACTGTTAAGATTGGAACCATTATCGGTGATGATTGACTCTGGAACTCTAAATCGACAAACAACGTGGTCGCGGACAAAATCGACTACCACTTTCTTAGTAACTGCTTTGTAGGATGCGACTTAGACCCATTTGGTGAAATAGTCAATGTCAACCAGAATGAACCTGTGTCTGTTGGAGGCAGCAAGATCGATTGGTCCAATAACATCCATGCCCCAAGCGGCGAACGACCAGGGTGAGCTTGTTGCATTAAGCTTGCTGGGAGGTACTTTTATCATATCCCCATGTATTTGACACCGATGGAATTTGTGGACATACTGGATGCAGTCTGTTTCCATGGTCATCCAGAAATAACCAGCCCGAAGAATCTTCTTTGCTAGAACAAACCTGTTCATATGAGGACCGCATGTACCAGCATGTATTTCCTCCAACAGCTTCGTTGCGTCCTTTGCCTCGACACATCTTAGCAAACCCAGATCGGGAGTCCTCCTATATAGGATTCGTCCGCTGTGAAAGAAGTTGTTTTACAATCTTCGTAGAGTGCGCTTTTGAGTGGTGCTTGCAAGTTCTGGATACTCTCCCTCTGCCAAGTATTTCTTAATGTCATGAAACCAAGGCTTTCCATCCGCTTCTTCTTCGACGTGTGCACAGTAAGCCGACTAAGTGTGAATCCCAACCGGGATAGGATCAATGAAATTCTTATCTGGATGCTGGATCATGGATGACAAGGTGGCCAGTGCGTCGACGAACTCATTCTGGATTCTGGGAACATGCCGAAACTCAATCTTTGTGAACCTCTTTATCAATTCCTGCACACGATGTAGGTATGGCAGTATCTTGGAATTCTTGGTCGCCCATTCTCCTTGGACTTGGTGTATCAATAAGTCTGAGTCACCAATGACTAATAATTCCTGAATATTCATGTTGATGGACAAATTGAGCCTAATGATGCAGGCCTCATACTCAACCATGTTGTTGGTGCAGGGGAACCTGAGTTTGGCGGATACCGGGTAGTGCTGACCAGTTTATGAAATTAAGACTGCTCCAATACCCACGCCTTTGAAGTTTGCGGCCCCATCAAATAACATCCTCCAACCGTCGTAGGATTCTGCAATGTCCTCTCCTACGAATGATACCTCTTCATCGGGGAAATACGTTTTTAGAGGTTCGTATTCTCCGTCCACAGGATTCTCGGCAAGATGATCGGCTAACGCTTGTCCCTTGACAGCCTTCTGTGTTACGTAAATGATGTCGAACTCACTTAATAGAATCTGCCATTTAGCCAGCTTGCCAGTGGACATAGGTTTCTGAAAGATGTACTTTAGTGGGTCTATCCTGGATATGAGGTATGTTGTGTAGGCACAGAAATAATGCCACAGCTTCTGCGCGACCCAAGTCAAAGCACAACAGGTGCGCTCTAATAGAGAATACCTGGCCTCATACGGGTTGAACTTCTTGCTGAGATAGTAAATTGCTTGATCCTTTCTTCCTGTTTCATCATGTTGCCCGAGAATGCAACCGAAGGCTCCGTCTAATACAGCCAAGTAGAGTAATAGGGGTTTACCCAGCTCTGGGGTACCAAGACTGGTGGTGTTGAGAGGTACTCTTTGATTATGTCGAAGGCCTTTTTACAATCCTCAGTCCATTTAGTTGCAGCATCCTTTCTCAACATTTTGAAGATTGGTTCACAAATGACGGTAGACTGGGCTATGAACCGGCTAATATAATTGAGTCGTCCCAGGAAGCTCATAACATCCTTTTTGTTCTTTGGTGTCGACAATTCTTGGATGGCTTTGACCTTTGATGGATCTAGCTCTATTCCTCGATGACTGACAATGAACCCTAGCAGCTTCCCAGTAGGAACCCCGAATACACACTTCGCAGGGTTAAGCTTCAAATTGTATTTCCTTAACCTGGTGAAGAACTTTCTCAAATCTTCCATGTGATCAACAGCTTTCTTTGATTTGATGATGATGTCGTCTACATATACCTCGATCTCCTTATGAATCATATCATGGAATATAGTAGTCATGGCTCTCATGTAAGTAGAACCTGCATTCTTCAGACCGAACGTCATCATTTTGTATCAATACACCCCTCATGGCGTAATGAATGTCGTTTTCTCAGCATCTTCCTCGTCCATCCAAATCTGATGGTAACCATCAAAATAATCTACAAAAGACTGCAGCTCGTGCTTGGCGTAGTTGTCAATCAAGATGCGTATCTTTGGAAAGGGGAAGTCGTCTTTTGGACTGGCCCGGTTGAGATCCTGGTAGTCGACGCAGACTCTGACCTTCCCATCTTTCTTTGGTACCGGCACAATGTTGGCTAACTAGGTAGGATATTCGATCACCCGGAGAACTCTGGCGTTGATCTGTTTGGTGACCTCTTCTTTGATTTTCAAACTCATGTCTGACTTAAATTTCCTGAGCTTTTGCTTCACTGGTGGGAATGTTTGATTGGTTGGCATCTTGTGGGCCACAATAGATGTGTTGAGGCCAGTCATGTCATCATATGACCAGGCGAATATGTCCTCATACTCTCTTAAAAATTCCGTATATTCCTTCTTTTCTGACGGTGATAGATGAATGCTGATGCGTGTTTCTTTGACGTTCTCTGTGTTTCCCAGGTTGACGATCTTAGTCTCGTCCAAGTTAGACTTAGGTCTATTCTCAAAATTCTTGACTTCTTTAATAATATCCTCAGGTATATCATCCTCGTCTGACTCGGAATCCATTTATTGCGTTGTCTTGTTGCATGTCACAATCATCGGTTCATCAAGATGAGTAATAGTAATGCTGTGTAAAATAAAGTAATGGAAAGGAAAACAGTAGCAAGTAAATGTAAGATTTGGAAATGCTTTGATAAATTGAGTAAACGTTCAAACATAAGAGCTCTTTCTTGCAGAAATTAAAAATGCGAAAAGGAAGGAAATGCATTAAATAAATAAACTGCAGATAATGTTTGTTTTGTTAGCCTTGCTACCCCGAGACTCGACGGGCTTTGGTCGTCCTGACAGACCAATTGTTGAGATGTGATCCCTCGCTCACGACTTGTATGGAAGGACCTTCCTCCCCCTCCTCTTCAAGAACGACACAACAGTCCATATCCTCCTCATCCAGAAATAGATCCCTCATGGCTGCTAGTGCTTCTTCTTCGTCTGTACCATATATGACGTTGGCTGGCTGGAAAGTCTGCTCTATGCGGGGTATTGGCTGCTCCAACGGGTAGTAGGGGCCGTGCCATGATGGCGACCAGTCCTTGAACTCCTCCCAAGTGTACTCATACCCTAGACCAAAGGTAGTACCATGCTTCTTGAGTGTGATTGGCTTTGTTATCCCTTGAAGATGCTTACCGAGCCCTTTACCCGGCTCGTACCCTTGCCTGTTCAGTATGCTTTCGGTCTTACTGTTCCACCACTTACCTTTGTCAATAGCGTTGACACGATCTATGTTATGATAGATTTATCCGCCCAACTTTCTCCTTCCATCGATGATCGGAAAGGTCTGGCGACCGTAGATATGGTTGCTACCGTCTCCATGAATGATTACCTCTTGATGGTTCCATTTGAACTTCACAGCTTGGTGTAAGGTTGACGCCACGGCCCCAGCCACTTGGATCCAAGGTCGTCCCAACAGTAAGTTGTAGGATGCGGGCACATCTATCACTTGGAAATCTACGTCAAACCAAGTTGGTCCCATTTGCAGGCACAAAGTGATTTCCCCCATGGTAGATCTCTGCAAACCATCGAAGGCTTTTACGTTGATTTCTCCTTCCTTTATCTCATGTAGATTTTTGCCCAATCTCTTGAGCGTGACCAACGGACAGATGTTGAGACTGGAACCCCCATCAATTAGGATCCTTGTGATGAAATGATCCTCACATTGGACAGTGATGTGTAGTGCCCTAGCCCCTCAGGCGGTAGCTCATCTTCATGGAAAGTGATCTTATGGATTTCCAGAACCTGTCCGACCATGTTGGCCATTTCCCCGCTGGTGATATTGTCAGGCACGTATGCTTTACTCAACACCCTTAGCAAATCATTCCTGTGTTTTTCAGAATTTTGTAACAGGGAGAGGATGGATATCTGAGCTAGTGTCTTGTTCAATTGGTCGAGGACTGAATACTCCTTAGCTTGTATCTTTCTCCACTGATCATCAGAACCTATTTCAATTATGGGAGGACGACTGTTGTCCTGCTTGCTAGACTCGGCCAAGTGCTCAGGGGTATAAACTCTGCCAGTTCTCGTCATACCCTGTACGACGATAGCTTCCTCAGACTTTCCTTTGACTTTTCTCCTTGCTTCAGCGGTATAGTCCCATGGAATGGCGTCTGAATAAAAGGGTGTCGTTGTTGTCATTGCCACAGGAATGGGTGAGGTCATTCTCACTCCTTCCGGAGTATATGTTATAGATGGCCGGATTGCAACTTCGAGCGGTCGTACAAACTCAACTTCGATCGGCCCTGGGGATTTTCCTTTGGCGGATGTTCTTGATTCAAACTCAAGTGGAATGGACATGTTTACCTCAACTTCCTCAGATGGCTGCATCTGGACCACGATCGAATTAAGAGTGATCGCAGGCTTCTTCGAATCACCTTCTGCAATCAGCCCAATTGATCCTTCAGGATCCCAGTCATCATCAACTTCAATCATGTGGACACCACCCTTGTGGTCAGGCAGCGGATTATTGCGAACATTAGGAGGAGAGTCCTTGGCTACAATGATCTTGTTATCTATGAGGGTTTGTATCTTGTCTTTCAAAGAACGGCATTCCTCGATGGTGTGTCCCTTCATCCCGGAGTGGTAAGCACAGGTTTTGTTTGGGTTGACCCACTGAGAAGGGTTCTCAGGGGTAACAACGGGGATAGGTGCGACATAACCGGCGGCTTTAAGCTTTTCATATAATTGGTCAATAGGTTCAGCTATGGCAGTATATTATTTTGGTGGACGATAGTCAAAATTTGGGCGAGGTCTTGGGAAGTTTTGGCGAGGAGGTGGTGATTGGTAGTGAGAAGGTTAGGAATTATAGACATTATAGACGGGAGCTGGCTGGGAATATCTGGGCGAGATAGGCTGATATGTGGGTGGTGGAGCTTGGTAGGCGGGTGAAGGTGCTTGGTAACTTGGAGCTGGTTGGTATGTGAAGGAAGGTACGGGGTATACTTGGTATTTGGGAGGGGACTTGGCTTGTTGTGCCACCATCACGGCTCCTACATCCTTCTTCCTGAACACACCACCGGATTGCAGAGATTTATTGGTAGCCTGTAAAGCTTCAAAGTTAGTGACCATACCGCTTTTAATACCTTCCTCGATTCGCTCTCCCAGCTTGATGATATCAGAAAACTTGTGTCCTTCGACCATCATCAGCCGCTCATAATACTGAGGATCCTGAGAGCGCACAAACTCTTCTTCATTTGCTCTTCTTCCAAGGCTGTCCTGACCTTAGCAGCCTCTGATCTCCAATGAGTAGCATACTCGCGAAAAGTCTCAGTTGGTTTCTTCTTCAAGTTCTGGATGTAGAACACATCCGGTGCATTCTCCGTGTTGAACCCGAATCTATCAATGAAGTCTGTAGCCATATTCACCCAACTAGTCCATTTCTTCGGATCCTGATTGATGTACCAGAATAATGCATCACCTTTCAAACTCCTCATGAAGAGCTTCATGCGGATTATTTCATCTTTTCCGACACCGACCAATTTGTCGCAATAAGTCCTCAGACGGATTCTTGGATCACCAGTGCCATCAAACATCTCGAATTTGGGGGCTGTATGCAGAGGTCCTCATAATTCAATCCTTCAACCCCTTTAACTCCTTCGACGCCCTGAACTCGGTTGGTCAATTTCTTGAGTTCTTCGACCAGATTCCTGATGAGCTTGTCCTTTTCGTCAGATTCATATGTATGTGGTGCAGAGTGAGCTACAATTTCCACATAAATGGGGTTTTCATAAGCCTGGAAGTGGTCTCTTGTCTGATCCTGGGGAGGTGGAGTGTTGTAGTTGCGTGGTACTGGTGGAACGGGATCTTTTGGATGACTTGGTTGTTTGGGGATGTTTTGTGGTAAAGTGGGGTTCGGAGCATTTGGGAAGTGAACATCTAGGACGTTGAGGGAGAACGATAAGTGGGCTAAGTTCTTGACTTGATCAAGTTCCTCTTGGAACTTTAGCAGCTTCTTCTCTAGTGGAGACATGCCCTCGTGCAGACCCTGAATACCCTGACCGTCAATGATCTCAACCTGTTCATCCCTGTTGTCTGCCATTTTACCCTTGCTTTTTCTTTTGGGAGGACTGGGAGGAGGAGTAGGAGGAGGGCCCTTTGATCTGGTGCAATAAGATATTGATGCCAGAGTGCACGAACCAACCTTTGGGGAATGGGAATAACTAACAAAAGGTAGTGAAGTTAGTAGATATATAAGGAATATTGCGATAAATTAAACACGTAATGCGGAAATGTAAAACGCATCCTAAATTGGGGAACCTCTTTGTGCCCGAGGTAGGCCTAGCGACAAATTGATTTGGAGAACTTAAGTACTAAATGCCTCATTTTATTGATGACGAATTAGACGAATCCAACTTGACTCAGAAAGGAATGCGAAAATATAAAATGTCACTAATGGCCAATGGCCTTATTAAAATAGAAAACAAAGCAACGACAAGTCCTATCTATTTGGTACCAGAAGGACCTTTCCCAGATTCGGCACCTCTACTTGCTTTGATCAACATTCCCATCTCGCAGAGTCCCAGCAGCAAATAGGTTTTGGCCAAAATTCCTCCTTCAACTCCCCCGGTCCTTTGACAAATTTCGATCCTCCTAAGGAATTTCTTCTCCAAGTCGACGATGCCTCGTTCCAAGTGTGTTAACCTTTGGGTGGAAGTGATGGCCATGTATTTCAATTCCTCGATCAACTTTTTGTTAGCTACCAGTTCAGAAGCTTTGGGTGGATGTTGGTGACCATGCCGAATTTGGGGACCTCGTGCCTCATTTCTGCAAGATAAACAAGTTAGGCCCTTACCCCCACCGGACTCGACTATTTAAATCCAATAATTAGCAATGAGCATTTAAGTTCTCCAAATAAATGCATATAACGTGAAGGCGTCCTTTTGGGTTCCAGGGAAACCCAATGAACTTTGGACGAGGCTATCTTAAAAACTATTGTGTGGAAAACACGTTAGCCCGGATAGGTTTGACCGTGATGCATGTAACATATAATAGAGCAAGGTTTCTATTGAGGTTTTAAATTGGTACCCTTGAGCGGACAACTCAAGGGGGAAGGCACGGAACTGTCGACTGCACCGCTGATGGACTAGTTTTACCACAAATACGCCTTTCCGAATTTAGGGGGTGATGATATTGGAAGAGCGTAACCACTCATTGTAAGCGTTGCTATAGGATTTGTTTGGCACGAGTGGAATATGAATGCGGAGCATGATATGTAGTAATAAGCATTAAACAGATTGGCATGTATTCTCACGTTGAAAAGCAGTAAAGAAAGGAAATACATCAGTTATAATGGAAAGCGCTTACAAAGAAAACATGAAGATACGTTAGCTTCGTTCAAAATGAAATAAATATTTGGGAAATTTAAACAATTAACAGCATATAACGGGGAATAGGAAGTGGTGTAAGCCTTTAAATGACAATTAATAGTCCAAAGCACAGAACAAATTGTAATGGTACAAGCCTAGGGAGTTTTCCCCAGCAGAGTCGCCATGTTGTCGCGTCCCCCTTTTTATATCGCACGGGTTAGGTATGGAGAGATGGGGTTAAGACATTATAGACAACTCCTTTAAAAGAAAAGGAAGAGTCTCCACCTAACGATTTAACGGTGCGTTAGGACCCCTAGAGTTGATAACTCATAGACTAGTTTGCATTACCAGAGAACGGGTAAGGGCTTGATATTATCCCAAGGGGAAGGTGTTAGGCACCCCTCAGGATCCACAACTGTGGGTCCCAGCCAATAAGTTTTGTGAATTTGGACGGTAAGCAAGCAACAAATAAGGTTCACATATGAGGGGATTTAAAACAAGTATGAAAATCGTTAAAGGTTTTTGAATAAAATAAACATTTGAAAAGAAGTGTCCTAGGTTTAAAGTAATACGGATCACTCAATGCAATACCCGGTATGTCACACCTCGGGGAGGCGACTACACGTGGTATTAGCGCACCAGGCATCATATCCGTATTGTACCCTTCCCACCCCGTAAAGGTTATAAAAATGCGCGTGTTGGTCAAGAATGCTTATTGCGTGCCGTTATCCGTCCCATCCTATAAGTCCTGGAGGGTGATTAAGACCACTAATCCTATCAAGGCGGGAACTAGGCTGACTTAGGTGTAAAGGATAAAATACTAGGCGACAGTGCAAAACAAGTAGAACACATGTAGTGGGATCACATAGGGGAAGTAATGGGCTCACAAGTCCCTTCGCAATTAAACACGTAAGTGGCACGTCTCAAACACAATTAAAGTCTCAAAAGGAGGTTTGAAAATAAGAGTTGTTGAGTTGAAATTCAGTAGGTTTCAATAGTTTAGTAAAAGGATATGTTCTAAAAATTTAGTGAAAGCAAAGGGTTCAATTAAGACTGAGCAATTCAAAAGGATGATTGATTTTCAGAACTGCAATACTTTAGAGACAGAAGTAAGAATTAAAAGTGCGTAGCAGTTTAAAGCTTTCAATAAAAGAGAAAAATATCTTTTAGAAAAATCAGTGATTTGAACAGGAGTGCGTTTATTTGAAATTCAATAATCTAAAAGTGAGTACAAAAATCCAGTAGTTCGTAGGACTTTATCAAATTATTTTAGAAAATGGTTTAGCAAGTATTCAGAAATAGAACAATTTTAGATAATGAAGTAACTCTGAAAAAAACTTAACAGTTTGAAGATAGGATAGGAATCAGAAATCCTGAAGCCAATAATGAGAAGTAAGAAAATACGTAGCTTTAGAATTGTTTTAAAAACAACAGCATAGGAGTTTAACAAAATAGAGCGGGTTTCAAAGAGGCATAATCAGGCAAAGCTCAAGAGGTTTAAAAGAGATAGACTATTCCCAGCATAGTTGATTAGATTCTAATTAGGCCTAACGTTTGCCTAGGCGTTATATGTATTGCCTAAGGGTGAGCATGCATATTCCAGTCTGATTTTAAGACCTAAGCGATAATACAGTTACGGGAAATGTTTTGGCCATATTTATTAGACTATACGAGTTAATTGATCATTCAAATGCTTGCAAATAAAATCCTACAGGCAGAATAGTTAATGCACGAAGTAGTATCCTAGACATGATTTCTATATGGCATGCATGAATGATACATTATAACAGCCTTTAGTGTTCGACTATGATTACTAACTGTGAACAATAAGATGACACAAATATGCTGACAAGATTCATAATGTATTTTATGCATGTCCTAAGTAGGATAGCTAATGCACATATGAGAAAAATAGATCCTAAAGTCATGTTTCTACCCGTACTACACTAAACATGCATAGTTCCCTCCCATGTTCACTATCTGGCCCCAATTAATTGTTTATAAATTATTAAAAACCAAGAATAAATGAATTACATTAACTGCAAAAGAAAATAAGAAGCTATTCTGTAGAGAGCCTTCAAACAGGCTTGACCTTCCAGCCTCACCCCTGTTGATCCTCATAGCCTTACACGGCCTGGGTGCGGCAAAGCTCCCAAAGGTCCTTATAAAGGGCCCTGGCCAATACCAACACCCAACAATGTATCAAAGTTTAGAGAGAACTCATGGCTCCCTAAGCAATGCTTACATTGAGGAGGTGGAACCTAAGTTTCTAGGAGTTGTGTGAGTGCACAAAGAAGTAGTTAAAAAGTATTGAGTTTGAAAAGAGTAATTGAGACAATTTTTTGGAAAATGATGAAAGATTTTGTAAACAATTTTGCAAAAAGGAGGAGACAATGCAACTGCAGTCAACAGGTAAAAGGTTTCAGAAAAGGAATAACACAAGTAGGAATAAATAATTCACAGAATAACAACAGAATAAGGTCACAGATTGACCTAGTGACCACATAGTTGTCACAAAGCCACATAGATTCATAGAATCACATATTAGAGTTGTACAACATTTAGACATCATGTAGAGGGGGAAGGTTCATAACATAGGAAGCTAAACATGTAACAATGTTCATATTGAGAAGAAGAATATCAGATTACAACAAAGGAGCATGCTAGTTGCACAAGTCTCACATAGAGTAACAATTGTACAGCATTCAGGTGTTATGAAAAGAAGACACTGATCTTGTAGCATGCTAAGGTAAATAGAGAACAAGAACAGAAGCATCAACCAGGTTGATCAGATAGACAAACAGGCCTGCTGACTTCACAGGGGTCAAACAAGGTTGAAGCCAATTATACAAAATAAAAACAGGAGATATCTCCTACCAAAAGAGAAAGGGGAAATCACAGAAGCAACAGGAAACATATTATACTAAGAGAAGAGGCAATGCAATAGGAACTTATTGATTACCAAAGGCTTGAACAACCATAGAGAACCACATGAGAAAAACAGGATAGCCAAAGGAAAAGCCATAACATAGAGTCATTCTAATTGCAGGGTAGGCAATAGAACCATAGGATAAAGCACAAAAGAAACAATAAGTAGATAAGCAAGAACTGAAACATAATGTATAGGGTAATGTAATTAAATCAGGAACATACCAGTTGAGTAACAGATATAGCAAATGCAAGAAATGGCACAGCAGTATCAGTGTGCAGGACAAAGAGCAGCAAAGATAATAACAGCAGAATGAGAGAGCAACAGCAGCAATGTGCAGAATAAGAGAGAGAGAGCAACAACAGGGCACAAGAACAATAAGGGACTACTCAGCCTTAGCTTTAAGCTGACTGATTAGTCAATAATAGATACAAAGAGCAAATAGAGATAAAAGAACAGAAGAGTTTAGAGCAGTGTTACTCAGTGCTTAGTGTGAAATATTTTAGTGTGAAACTCAGTGTGAGTGTCTGAATTTCGTGTGTTTGCAAAGAGAGAAGACAATTCTTTATATAGTTTTAAAATCGAATAGCACATAGAAAATTATGGTAGTAGCAATCAATCAATGTCAATTAAAGATAATAGGACCCCTTTAATCAAGGGATTTTAACTCAACGAGACTGTCAAGATGAAATAAGGCAAGGAATCAGTCCAACAGGACTGATTTTCCCAAAAATAGAACAAGGAAGTCATGTAGTGCACAAATAGAGCTAGATACATAGTGAATTATCTAAGGCATGATGTAGTAATATCACATTAGGGAATAAAATAGGGTACCAACTTGAAAAATCAATTAAGAACACTGGAAATCACAGGGAATCCAGAGAAAATAAATGAAAGCATCACATAAACATGGAAAGAATTTCAAAAATTGGTGCAGTATTATAAAAGGAAAATATACAATTTTGCATTTAAGGGAAATATCACATAGATATAACAGGAATTCAGAATTAGTACAACATTGTAAAAGGAAAGTGCACAATTGTGTTACTTAAGGAAAATATTACGAAAATCAGGGTACAATCATCAAGTAAAACAATTAGTGAGACAAATTGTTGAATCAATAAGTATTTAAACAACAGTGTTGACTGATATAAGAGGTGTTAATAGAACAGCAAGGGGAACAAAGATTATAGCAATGAGTCGAACAAGAACAAACAAGCGCACATAACAAAATTGACCTAGGGTATTAGGGTTTCAACAATAGCAGTTCGAACAACAATACACTTCAAAACAATCACTTAAACATGGCACATGTAATTAAAAATCGAAAAGAAATCCTTTTGAAGACGGGTTCAAGAACCCTAAATGTTAAAATCACTAAAAAGAATAGTTTTCCGGAGAAAAACCGTAAAATATCACACTAATGTAAGAAGATAAGAAGACGTTAAAGAAAAAGTCAAAAAAAAAATCAGATGGTTAGGGTTTCGTGAAAACCCGTAAAAGAGGGAAAATCCTCAGAGACGGCGTAGATGAGGCCAGAAAGTATGAAAGCTTACTCAGATGGTTGAGGTTTGGCCGAAAAATGGCAAGAGGCTCAACGAAGGCAAGCGGACTGCTCCCAGGCACGTCTTTGAAGAACTCAGGTTGCTTTGACCGAATGAGAGATGAATAGGTGACCGCGGGGAGGTGAGGAACCATGGCTGCCGGTGAGAGGACCGGTCGGAGAGGGGAACAGACCCTCATCGGAGGGGAACTTTCTAGAGAGCACTGAGAGAGATGGAGAGAAGAGAGAGGAATGATCGTGAAGGAAAATGAAACGGGGGGAGGGGGTTAGGTTAAATGATATTTATGGTATGGGTTGATCTGGGCCGTTGATCATATTTGATCAACGACTCAGATTAAGCCAAGGATTGGGCCGGGTATTTTAATTTGGGCTGGGTAGTTTTAATTAAATCTTGGTTGGGGTTCAATTATGTCCAGATTTTAAATAAAAATAAGCTAGTTATTAAATACCCAATAGAAAATAGGAAATTAATTAATAAAAATACTTAATAAATTAAAAAGATGAAATTAAGTTAAAAATAAGTAAAATTACAATATTTAAACAATATAAAAAAAATGTAAGAAACATAAATTTAGAATTTAAAAGTATATAATGACTAATTAGGCCATAATTGCAAAGATGATTGTAATTGAAATTAAATAGTACTCAATTGGCCAATTTACGAAATAATTGAAATTTAATAAGTAAAAAGTGATTATAAATAACATTTTAAATAAAAAAATATTTTGAGATTATTTGGAGCGTAATTTATGAATTATAAAAATATGAAAACAGTAAATAAATAGGGAATAATTCAAATAAAAATGTGTAAAAATTAGAAAAAATACTCATTATTACAAAGAATGCTTTTGAAAACTTATATACAAGTTTAAAATAATTTTGAGGAAAAATTGGGTATCAACAGCGATCATACCGCACTTCCTCTGGATCATCTTCTTCTGATGAATTTGAAGCATGCGCAAAAGGGGAGGCATCTGGCTCAGCGCTACTATCCCAAAGGCGAATTCTGGAAATGCTAGGAGATGACTTCTGTGGAGAGGGAGACAGGGTCGCTGATGAAGATGGCTGAGATCCACACCCTTTGCAGCAATCTAGACCCCTGTCATGATCCAGACCACTGCTATAGTCCAACTGGTTGAAATCTAGATGGATGCGACGATGAAGCAAATGGAGAAGATAATGGGCGTATCAACACATGGCCCTGGGTAACTCGATGGACCTATATTACTATTTGCAGGATCATGTGGAGGAAGCGGGGTATAGCCATGTGTCGGAGAATGGTAATAATACTACCGGGAGGGTGAATGGTGGGTAGTATGATGAGTAGATGGATGTGGTGGAATAGATGCGTGCCTAGAAGATTGTTGCCGGCCATCAACAACAGAGGGATGCAAGTGTGGAGTGGAAGTAAGCAAGGGTGTAGCATCATCATCATTATCAATAGACCTTTTATCCTTCCTAGACCTACTTCGACCCCTACCGGTCATCTGCATATACTAAATAAAATGTTATAATTGAGAATATAAATCTATATAAGTTGAGAGCGCTTGAAAAAACTAACATGCTAGTCATCTTCGTCGACGTATCCTTCCTCGTCTGAAAATCCTTTCTCTTCACTTATTTCATTTTCATTAGGTGATTATTCATCCTTATTTTCTATGATTGTTATTTCCACCATATCAACTTCTTCTAATATGCGTTGAGGATGCTCTAAGTCATTTTTTAATTGATCATCCACCATTTAGTTAACACTAGAGGTGTCGTTTTGGTAAGCAATATCTAGCACATTCTCAACTTCCACCCTACCAACATGCTTTGTTTTGATTACAACCAACCAATCAGCCTTATCCATCCACAATGGATATGGAGCATATTACACTTGCCTAACTTTTTCTGCAATTATAAAAGGATCATAGCGATCGTACTCCCTCTTTTTATTAACCTCAATTATGTTGTATTGCGAGTGTACATTTGTACCTCTTCTAGGTGTTGAGTCAACCACTTGCATCGAAAAAGTATGTTCTTCTTATTTGGACAACCTGAATATGACAATTCTAGAATCTCTTTGATCACACCATAATAATCATTTTCCCCATTCTGGTTGCCTTCACCACCTTTGATACACACACCACTGTTATTGCTTTTCTTATACTTGGAGCATTCCTCGGTATGAAATTTGTAACCATTCACACAATACTTAGACATAATTGTAACCGTAGGTGCAGGTCCCCAAGATATGTCTTTCTAAAATTGATTAACACCGTTGTTTGGATTATTGAACTACATGTAGTGTTAAATAAATCACAAGTGAGAATGCATATTCACAAGTGACCAAGTATGTATATTCATATGTAAGAAAGTAAGTAAGATGCACTTACACACTCTTTAAACCATGCCTCAAATGTAGAATATCCAGCATCATGACCAAATTGACTCACGAAGTCACTGAGCTACACATTGAAAATTATTAGTTAGTTGCATCAACCTAAATTAAATAGTAGTCCATGTAAATTAATCTTATGTCAACACTTACTTAAGAAAAGGGTTGAACTTCCGGACAATTTAGCAACACATGATTTGAAGCTGATTTATACTCTATACTACTTAGGCTCCCTTTCGTTCGATCTTTATAACCTCGGCCTGGTTGATTGAATATGGTCTTTGGTGGATATAATGGATCAATATTAACCACGCCATTGTATTTCTAGCACATGGAACATGACTGTCGAAGTAGAAAGAACAAAAACAGGCAGTTTCCTTTGCAAGATAGGCTTCGCATATGGATCCGTCAATCCTATTCCTCTGTTTAGCAAATCATTTACACTTGCCGGTAGTCCTGCATATTGTCATATTAGACAATGACGTTAAAGAAAATTACAAGAATAAATCAATGTTTGATCATTACCTCTCGAATGGATACATCCACCTGCGTTGAACCGGCCCTCCAAGTCGCGCTCCGTGTACAAGGTGTATTGGAAGGTTTTCCATCACATCAAATAAACCACATGGAAAAATCCTTTCCAGCTTATTACTGATTACATGAATATTCCGATTCATTTGAAATAGGTTTTCTTCCCTTAATGTGGTAGAACATAAGTCTTTGAAGAACAAACTTATCTCTATGACTGGTGTCGCGCCCCCTTCTTCCTCTTCTTGCGGATTAGTCAGGGTTTTTGAGATTATTGGGACAACTCATTTCCTTTTGGGAAAAGGGATATAAAGAGTTTGAAGAGTCGCCACCTAACGAATTAAGGTGCGTTAGGGACCCTACTACGGGTCATTTATAACACTAATTATATAACCAGAGATTGGGTAAGGGCTTGAAGTTACTTCAAGGAGAAGGTGTTAGGCACCCCTCGAAGTACACAACTGTGGGTCCCGGTCAAACTTTGTGAATTAATCAAGTAGCAAATAGACAGTCTAAGCACACATATGTAAAAGAGATTTTAGACAGATAAGCAGTCTAAGCACACGTATGTAAATGGGTGAAAGGGGTCCTAAGTTATATATTCTATATGATCATATCCATGTAATGCCCGGTAATCACTCCTCGATGAGGGGCTACACGTTGCATTAGCGCACAGGTCATCATATCCGTTTCTACCCATTATCCCACCCCTTAGTGGTTATTAAACAGTTTTTATTTAACGAACTCTAAGCGTGCTGTTACCCGTCCCTTCCTTGTGGTCCCAGAGGAGTTTAGGACCTCTAAATATGGGCAGTTCTAGACAACCCCTAAGGTATTTAAAAGGGAAAAATCTAGGCGACAAACAAATAACAATTAGGAAAACAGATAGGTGAAGAAACAGTTAAAAGACTCATGTTTACCTCCACATGTAATGCAAATAATCAGCACGTCTCAAACACAGATTCAAGCAATTTTTTGGAGAATCCTACGACAGGATGTCTAGGTGAACATTAATACACAGAACATGCAACACTTGCACTAAAACTCAATGACATGACTCTAATAAGTTTGCCTACTGATTTTAAAGCCTGTAAAACTTAAGCAGTTTATAAAAAATCAGAATGCAGTTTCCAGTTTTATATAGAGATTAACCACCTAAGGCTTGCCTAGGCGTGGGATTATATACGATCACAATTGCAGGAGATGTCTAACAGTTTAAGGAGTTATTCAACCTATAAGCATGATGTTCTAGGTGACACAGATTTTTAAAAGGGTGCTTTGTACCAGTTTTTGTTAAGAAACATGACATCTATATGTGGGGGGCTGTTTTTATACCTTTTTATTGACTTATTTTAATCTAAATAGACGTGTGCAAACAAATGCAAACAGAGTTCCTAAAACATGGTATCTAATGCATACAGGGATGACCGTTTTTTGTTAAGGTTATTTATTAACCTAGTAGCAGGATTCCTAAGTGAAAGTACTTACGCAAAATTAAAGCATGGATTAGTGATATGTGATATACTGAAGCAATAAACGTGAAGCCCTAAGAACACGATATCTAATGCAGGTTTAGCATGATTTGAATGCAAATGAACACATCAGACCTAGGACATGGCTTCTAATGCAGATTTGCAGAATATAAAGCCTAGAAACATGGTTTCTACCCAGATTTTACCCACAATACCATACACTACCCTCCCTTTTTACTAGTCACCCCAATATCTGTTTACAATAATTCATTACAGACCAATGGTTGAATGAATTACATAAATGAAGTGAAAATTAAACTATGGGGAGCCTGAGGCAGGCCTAAATACAACCTGAGAATACCAGGCCTTCTGTGGTCTCAAATGCCAAGGATTGCATAGCCAAATTCATGTCCAGGTGTGTCAGAGTTCCCTAAGAACCTCAAGGATCCCGGGAAGTGCTCACACCTAGACTTTCACAACAGGAATTGAGTAAGTGCAGTGTAGAAGGTCCAGCCCCAGTGTGCCAAAGTTCAGAGAGATCTCAAAAGGATCCAAAGGCAGTACACATACTGAAGGGGCAGAACCTAGGGACTTAGGAGTAAAGTGAGAGTGTTTTACATAGTTTTGAAAAGGTTTTGACAAGAAAACAGTATTGAAATGACTATATAAGTAAAGAGGTTTTTCTAGAAAGATAGGAGCTGACTTAGTAGTAAAACAGTTTGAGAACAGGATAAAATACCTTTGAAAATCAGCCAATAGCCTAGAACAATCAAGTCCATCATCATTCAACAATATTTTTTTTTTCATACAAGGATAGTGGGGAATTGGGGACACATAGAGTACACATCAGTGTATAGTAGTAGCACAAGATGCATAGAAGTTTTCAAGAGTTTATAGGATTACGAAGTTGGTTATCCAATAGGTGGTAGAGACATAGGACAAGGATAACAAACAGCCATGTAGAAGACATATTAACACTAGTCCAGTTAGAACACATAGTCAGAGTTATTTTGTAACATTAAACAACTTAACAAAGCAGATTGAGCAATAACGTAAGTGAACAGATTAGGCAAATGACACAAGTATTCACATTGCTATCATACTGAACAAACAAATTGAAACATGCTAGACACAACAGTAGGCAGATTATTAGACACACTAATAACAGGTTTGGTCAGAACAACATTCAACCATACTTAGGTGAAATAGTAATTAACAAGTGTAGTTTAGACATACTAGTTGCATATTGAACAACAAGATAGTAAGCAGGAAGCAAGACTGAAAAAAATAGCAATAGAACACATAAAGTTTGGACTTTGAAATTGAATTAGGACATACCAGTTAGGGGAGAAAAACACATAATATAGAGCAGGTGTTGATAAATAGCTAGCCTTAGCTTACATCCGGCTAGGTCAGTGAAGATTGCAAGTAATAAAAAGAACATAGAGAGACTTTAAGTGTAAGAGAGTTTTTTGAACTAGTGTTGGTGTGTAGAAATGAGAATAAATGAGAGTATATATAGCTGTTGAGAGCTAGAAAGAATAAGGTAAAGAATCAATTATGTAGCAATTAGGGAAATTTACAGAATCAATTATACATAAAATTAGTAAAGTCTCCCATAATCAAGGGTTAATCAATTAACGGTAAAGAGCAGGACATATATTTAAGGAAAGCAATCAAGTAAGACTTAGGTACGGAGTAAGCAATTTGGGGTAAATGAATAGGAGTTTAATTAAGGAAACAACTAGTGAAGAATCAGTAAATATCACGGTTAATCACGATAAGGCAAGAAATAATTAAAAGGTGTAAAAATAGGGAAATAATCGAGAAATCAGCACATGGGTATCAGTATAGAAAACCAGTGAATCAAAGACTTAACAATAATACTGATTTAAGGAATATAACATAGGTTTCCATGAATAAGCAGATAAGCCAAGTATAAACAGAAAGAATCGAATTCGAAACCCTAATAGAGACATACTAGGGTAAAATCACAAGATATTCAAATTAAACGAAGGAGAAACCATGCGAATCAAAGCATATAACCAAATCATGTAGCAAGTAACACGGATCGACTCAGAATCCAAACAAAATGTCAGAATAAATTGGGTTTTAACATAAACTGGTTAGGGTTGAGGCAAACTCAACATAATCAGTCAAAAATACATAAGAATAGGAGATTAAACACTTAAAGTCAAAAAACATTTTGAAGAAAAATATTTTCAGGAAACCCTAGTTTAGGAAAATGAAAAGCCACTCGAAAATCAGAAGATTTTCATAAAATCACGTGAAATAAGTTCAACCCATCTCATATCTGTACAGATATGAGAAGTTCAAAGGATGAAATTAGTGTTTTGAAAATAATAACACAGAGATGAAATATAGGCTTAGAAATCCATAGATTTAAGGCGAAATAGGAAGATCTTACTAGAAATCGAACCAAAATGGCCTGAGACGGGCAATAAAGGGCCAAATGCGTAATTGGACTGACCCTGGTCCCTTGAGGACCTTAGAGACAGCAGTACCCATCATAAGAGAGGCCCTTGGAGGCCTTATGGTGGTGAGAAACCACCATGGACGGCAGTGGATGAGTGACGGCGAAGGGGAGTTAGGGTTGGGATTAGAGAGCATTTGAGAGGAGGGGAGGTGAGTGACGTCGGGGTGAGAAGAGGGAAATGAGAGGTTTGGGGGATTGGGGGGGAGGGGGGTCTTTAGGTTTAATTATGGTAGGAATAATCTGGGCTATTGATAAAAATTGATTAACGACTAGGATTCAACAAGGATTGGGTCGGGTAGGTAAGGGGTTTGTGCCTGGGTTTATTGGGCTGACTGATAGGGGTATTTGGGATGGTTAATTAGGCTGAAATTGTGATAAAAATGACTATTTGTTAAATACCCTAAATAAATAAATTAACATAATTTGTAAAATAATTACTAATTATAAAAATTGGGTTTCATGCATAGAAATGTTTTAAAAATGATTATTTAGTATTAAAAAATACGAAAGACTAATTTCTGGTAAAAATAACACGAAAATTATATGCATGGGCTATAATTGTAAAGTCATTGCAATTATAGCCAAAATGTGCCAATTTGGTTATTTATGAAATAATTTAGACTTAATAGGGCCATAAATAGTAAATCAAATCAAGAAATATTTTTGAAATCATTTGTGATGCAATTTTGTAATTATTTATTAGAAATAAAATACTGGGCAAATGAATAAAAAATATAAAAGATTGTGGAAAAATACCGATTGATGCTAATGCATGATTTTGAAGACATATATGCATTTAATATTATTTTAGGGAAAAATTGGGTATCAACAACTGCCCCTCTTTACCCAGAAAGGATGAAAGAGTTGTCGGGTAAAGACATGATGGCCAATTTTTGACCGAGCGAAACGGTTTGAGAGATTTTGGCCGTCCTCTGGCTTCTGAGTTGCCTACATATCCTTGGTTTTACAGGAATCAGGTCGTGTGTAGTTCTGGATTCATCGGCGAAATATATCGATGAAGTCATCGCAAAGACGGACACAATGTTTCGGTATAGGTGAAAGAATGGTTGTGGCGAGAGGTCAGGTTTGAGATAGCTGAAGGAACTAGAGTGAGATCGCTCGTGCTGGGATAGCGGTTGTTTACAGGGTCACCTGCAAATAGAGATACTACGAGCATATATTGTATGACAATTTAAATATGATGCAGGTTCCCTTTGGACTATGAAAGTTGTCTTCGGATGGTTGAGGATGACGTCCTTAGACCATGACGTCCTGGGCCATGAGTTGTTCAGTGAGAGATTCGCACGCCATGAAATGATGTTCTCGGGCCATGAAGATGGTGTCTTCCGGCTCTGAGGATGATGCCTTTAGACTATGACGCCCTTGGACAGGTTGGCGATATTTCAACCCATAAGATGCAATAATATGATGTCAATAGGCTATTTAATGAAAACAATAGGCTATTTCAGAAACCCAATAAAGTTGAAAATGAAGCAGGAATTTTAAAAGACAGAGTGATTTCAGAAAAAGGTAAACTGACTCTGAAAACTAGTAGTTTGAAAACCAATAGAGCAGGAGTCTAATAAAATTCAGTAGAGAGTAAAGGAATACATGATTTCAAGAATCAGTGTTTTGAAAAATAGAGTAGGAGTTTTAGAGTAAAATAGGGTGAACTTCAGAAAGGGATAAAAACAAGAGTGAAGCAACAAAGTTTTAAAGATTTCAAAAGAAGACTAATTAATTCTAATACCAGCCAAGTGTAACACAATTGATTTTGGTTTTAGCACGTATTAGGCCTAAGGTTTGCCTAGGCGTGCGTATACATTGCCTATTTATTTTAAAGGGCGGACATGCATATTTAGTTCTGATTTTAAGAGAGATAAATGATGATACATTTGCAGAAAAACGTTTCAACCAATTAACCACATTTTTGGCGAGATTATTAGATTAGGTACATGTTAACTAGACGTTCAATAGAGTATAATTGAAAACAGACATGCTGAAAGCAAACTCCTAAGGAACATGATATCTAATGCATATGAGAATACCTAAAAGACATGGTTTCTAAATGTCATGCTTATGAAAATGCAACAGAAGTACATTATAGCAGTTTTATTACTGGTTGTAATTATTAACTATGAGCGAGGCTGATAAAACGATATGACTCTAATAGACATGCTGGAATGAAGAACCTAAACAGGATTTCTAATGCATGTCCTAAACAGGATGTCTACTGCACACATAGGAAAATAAATCCTATGGTCATGGTTTCTACCCATTACTATACTAACATGCATAATCCCCTCCCTCATTCACTATCCATCCCCAATATTTGTTTACAAGTTATTACAAACCTGAATAATAAATTACATTAATGAAAGGAAAAATAAGAAGCTACTTCTATAGGGAGCCTTCAATCAGGCCCATTTCTTCCAGCCTCACTTCTTTCGAGTTTCACAGCCTTACATGGCCTAGGTGCGGCAAAGTTCCCTAGGGCCCCAAATGGGTCCCTGGCCAATGCCAACACCTAAGCGAAATTGCCAAGATTTTAACAAAGTGCAGTGTGGAATTACCAGCCTTGTGTGTCAAAGTTCAATGAGTACTCAAGGGTACTCAAGGCAATGCTCACACGAAGGGGGTAGGACCTAATTTCTAAGAGTAGTGGGAAGTGCATATAGTTTAAAAGAGTGTTGAGTTTGAAAGAGTTCTGAAATAATAGCTTTTGAAAAAATGACTTCAAAGAACAATGTAAGAGTTTTACAAAAGGAAAATAGTTTGTACAAGAGAAAGAAACAAGCCAATCACAACCCAGCAAAGGTGTAGGGTCCAAACTCAACAGGGGAAAGGGAGTTGGGGACGAGTAATTCACATGTTAACAATAGAATACAGTTACAGATTCACATAGTTACCACATAGTTGTCACAAAGAAATCATAGGTTAATAGGATCAGAAGTATATAGCATTTAGAAATCATATGGAGGGATACAAGTTGCAGCATGAGAGGTACATATGGTCTGAAGATAAGTACATATGGCTGTCTCTGAAACTATAAAATAAGACAGAACCGAAAGAGAAGGGTAGAAGGTGACGCCAAGTCCCACGAACGTCTGCGGGTCTACCTCGAGGTCTCCTGAATAACTGGTGGAATGCCTCCTCCGTCAGTGCCCACCGGGTCCGGCTGCGTGGTCTGCACATGACACTCGTGACACTATTTCCTGGCACACACGCGTAGTGTATTTATATTTTTGAGGTTTTGGGATGTATATCCATGCGTATGTTATATCTCGGCTTTGTATCTACTATGACTTACTTTCGCTCAAGGCTAGTATCATGTTAGTTGTTATAATTGGTAATCTATGACTTGTTTAATTAGATGGGAAGGGTAGCACTTGGTGTAGTTTGTGTTGGCTTGCCTAACCCCGTCGTTGGGCGCCATCACGACTCGGATTATGATTCTGGGTCGTGACAAAATAGCTTCACACGTATAACAATTGTGATGACTCAGTAATCTATGTGGAGCAATAAAAACGTGACAACTGGACGGAACTTTATGAAGAGGTACGGGACAAAAAGACACGAAATAGCATACCTACGGGGTAATCAGCTACGGGAATCTCAACCTAATTGAGAAGATGAAAAGGCACGGCCATAATGAATCCAGGCAAAATAAAGGGCAGATTCGAAGATCTTCAATTAACAAGGCAGACGTTACATAATCTTCACGCAACAATTACGGTTAATCATTGTAACGTTACATTAATACCATTATTAGTGTTTAATGCTCAATCACTAAAAAGGGTAGACGTTATATTAAGAAATTCTCTATATAAGAGAGTAACATATAGCTTGTAAGGACACATTCGAATTACGACTGCAATACACTTATTTTTTGTGCATCTTATTTCTTTCCATTTACGAGTTTATTTACAATTATTAGTTTATTATTTGATTATCAGAAATTCGTGTTCTTTTTAAAATAGCTTTGGTCATGGAATCTATTTCTTTGGTTAAACACATATCTCTCTATTTGCATAAGGCTAAGCACTGCCTTCTCTTTGCATGAGACTAAGCCTTGTCTCCAATCCTTGCATGAGGATAAGCCCTGCTCTCCATTTGCATAAGGCTAAGCACTACCTTCTCTTTGCATGAGACTAAACCCTGTCTCAAATCCTTGCATGAGGCTAAGCCCTACCTCTCTATTTGCATAAGTCTAAGCACTGCCTTCTCTTTGCATGAGACTAAGCCTTGTCTCAAATCCTTGCATGAGGCTAAGCCATGCCTCTCTATTTGCATAAGGCTAAGCACTGCCTTCTCTTTGCATGAGACTAAGCCTTGTCTCAAATCCTTGCATGAGGCTAAGCCATGCCTCTCTATTTGCATAAGGCTAAGCACTGCCTTCTCTTTGCATGAGACTAAGCCCTGTCTAAAATCCTTGCATGAGGCTAAGCCTTGCCTCTCCATTTGCATAAGGCTAAGCCCTACCTTCTCTCGGCATAGTACTAAGCGTTGTCCCGAATCTCGCATGAGACTAAGCATTCTCTCTCTCTCTCTCTCTCTCTCTCTCTCTCTCTCTTGCATTGTTATCCTCTCGTGGGCTAAGCTCTGCCCTCAACTTCACACAAGACTAAGCTTTGTCTTGTTACCTCTAGCATCATGTCTCTACACCTCATGGGTTGAAGTATTGCCAACTTGTCCGATGGCGTCATAGTCTGAAGGCATCATCCTTACAGCCGAAAGACATTATGCCATGGACTGAGGATCTCTTAAACTTGCACATCATTATTCAAAGGCATCATGGTTCGGAGGCACCATCTTCATTACCCGACAACATCATTTCATGGCCTGCGAATCCCTTACCGCACAATTCATGGACCGGGACAACATGGTCTAAGGACGTCATCCTCACCGTCCGAAGACAATCTTCATGATCCGAAGGGAATTTGCATCATGTCTAAATTTACGCAATAATTTATACATATATGTTTGCAGTATGTTTTGTACATTTGCAGGTGACCCGATAAGTAACTGTTATCCCAATAGGAGCAATGGCGCTCCAGTTCCTATTCATATCCCTTTAAACCTAACCGTTCACCCATAACCGTTTCAAACCCCAAGTAATCTTACTCGGAACCGTTTTTTCGTTTTGCAACAATTCCATTGGTTTATTCTACCGATGGATCAACAACTACACACGACTTGATTCCTATAAAATAAGGGATATGTAGGCACCTCGGAAGCTGGAGTGTGGCCTATATATTTCAAATCATCATATTCTGTCAAAATTGGTCATCATATCTTTACCCGACAACTCTTTCATCCTTCCCGGTTAAAGAGGGGCAACTTTTGATACCCAACTTTTCACATATATATTTTTAAAATATATAAATATTTGCAAAATAGTGCACGAGTGTTGATATCCAATTTTTTCTCAAATTATTTTCCAAACTTGTATATATGCTTTCAAAATCACTCTTAGCAATAATAAGTATTTTTCCTAATTTTTACATATTTTTATCTGAATTATTTCCATATTTATTCAGTATTTCGTATTTTAATAATTTATAAATCATGCTCTAAATAAATCCCAAAATATTCTCCAATTTAATATGTCATTTATACTGTTTATTTATTAAAATTCAAATTATTTCATCAGTTGGCCAATTGAGTGCTATTTAATGGCAATCACAATCGTTTTGCAATCATAGCATAATTAGTCGTTTTATACCTTTAAAATCCGAATTTATGTCCTTCATATTTTTAATCTTGTCTAATTACTGTAATTATATTCATTTTTTAACTTAATTTCATTTTATACAATTATTGGCTATTTTAATTAATTAACTATCCTATTAAATCGGGTATTTCACAACTAGCCTCTTCTTAGTTTTAATTTTAGCCACATTTGGTTGATTTAATTACCCAACCCCCCTGACCCAATTGAGACCAGCCCAAACCCTACTCTTACCCGGCCCAAACCCCAAATCCATCTGGATCGTTGATCAAATTAGATCAACGGTCCAGATCAGTAATTCCCTTAATTAACCCCCCAACTAACCCCCCCCCCCATCTCTCTCATTCTTCGAGACCTCACTCTCTCTCTCACCTCGTCCCTTCCTCTCCTCCTTCTCTCTAGAACCTTCTGGGTTCTCCTTCTTCTCCGATGGGTTTCCACCGCCTCTCCGGCCACCTCCAGTCTCATCCCTTTCAGTCACAGGCCACCTGACGCCCGTCTCTCTGATTCCCTTCGTCTCTGAGTTCCTGTGAAGCTTCAACCATGCCAAGAACGGCCATGGAGGCTCCTGACTAGGTTGTTTCCGGCTTTCTCCAGCGAGGTTCGAATCGATGGTGCCCTAACCATCACCGTCTTTGAGTTTCACAACAGGTTCTCCGGTTATCTCTGGTTCTCTTATGAAACCCTAATTTTTTTTTGCCTAAACCTCTCATATTTTTAGTATTTTCAGCGATTTAAACCTGTTTCTTTATGTTTTACACTAATTTACACTCAGTATTTAAGATTCGTCAGTTTTTTTAAAGACGTCTTACTCCCTCTTTTAAAATTAGGGTTTCTCAGAGTTCTTCTGCACCTGTTTTAAACTGACTCTTTCTTTATGCTTAAACCTTTCCCCTTGCATGTCTACTGATCCTATGTTCTTATTGCTGCTAACTCGCTTTATGTAGAAAACCTTAATTTCTTAGACTTCTATGTTCACTTCTTCATGCTGGCCTAACTATTTGAGTTCAGGACCCGTTATGGCCATTATGAGTTCTTGGTGATGTCTTTTGGGATGACCAATGCCCCAACAGCGTTCATGCATTTGATGAATATTGTATTCCAGCCCTATTTGGACTCCATTGTTATTGTATTCATTGATGACATCCTGGTGTACTCTCGTATCTAGGAGGAGCATCCTCATCATTAGAGGATTGTATTATAGAGATTGAGGAAGGAAAAGCTTTATGCAAAGTTCTCCAAGTGTGAGTTTTGGCTCGGTTCAGTAGAATTCTTGGGGCACGTGGTGTCCAGTGAGGGGATTCAGGTGGTTTCGAAGAAGACAGAGGTAGTGTAGAGTTGGCCTAGACCGTCCTCATCCATGGAGATTAGGAGCTTTCTTGGTTTGGCAGATTACTACCGTCGCTTCGTGGAGGGATTTCCATCTATCGCATCGCCCTTGACCAAATTGACCCAAAAGGGTGCTCTATTCAGGTGGTCGGATGAGTGTGAGGAAAGCTTTCAGATGCTCAAGACTGCTTTGACCACAACTCCAGTGTTAGTTCTGCCATCAGCTTCAGGTTCTTCTACCCTTTATTGTGATGCCTTGAGGATAGGCATTAGTTGTGTTTTGATATAGGAGGGTAGGGTGATTACCTACGCCTAACACCAGTTGAAGACCCATGAGAAGAATGATCCTATCCATAATCTTGATTTAGCAGCCATTGTTCACGCCTTGAAGATATGGCGTCATTATTTATATGGGGTTCATTGTGAGATCTACACTGATCACTGGAGTCTGCAGAATTTATTTAAGCAGAAGGATCTTAATTTACGCCAGCGAAGATGGTTGGAACTTCTTAAAGACTATGATATCACTATTTTGTACCATTCGGGGAAGGCCAATGTGTTGGCCGACGCTTTGAGTCACCGGGCGAAGAGTTTGGGGAGTTAAGCATATCTTCCGGCAGTAAAGAGACCCTTGGCATTGGAGGTTCAGGACTTAGCAGACCAACTTTTGAGATTGGACATTTCTGAGCCGAGACGGCTACTAGCTTGCGTGGTCTCCAGGTCTTCTCTTTATGACCGTATCAGGGATCGTCGGTATGATGACCCCCACTTGCTCGTTCTTTAGGACAAGGTCCGGCGAAGTGATGCTAGGGATGTGACTATTGGTGATGACGGTGTGTTGAGGATGCAGAGCCGGATATATGTGCCTAATGTAGATGGACTTTGGGAGTTGATTCTTGAGGAGGCTCACAGCTCGTGTTATTCCATCTATCTGGGTGCCGCGAAGATGTACCAGGATTTGAGATAGCACTATTGGTAGAGGCGGATGAAAAAGGATATAGTTGGGTTTGTATCTCGGTGTCTCAACTGTCAGCAGGTTAAGTATGAGCATCAGAGATTATATATTCCAAAGTGGAAGTTGGAGCGGATCACCATGGACTTTGTAGTTGGGCTCCCACGGACTTCGAGGAAGTTCGATGCTATTTGGGTTATTGTGGATTGGTTGACCAAGTCTGCGCACTTCGTTCCTGTTGGTACTACTTATACTTCAGACCGGTTAGCTGAGATTTATATTTGAGTGATTTTTCGGCTGCATGGCCCCATCGTTCATCATTTCAGATAGAGGTACTCAGTTCACATCGTAGTTTTGGAGGGCCGTGCAGTGAGAGTTAGGTAGTCAGGTTGAGTTGAGCACATCCTTTCACTCTCAGACAGACGGTCAGTCCGAGCACACTATTCAGATATTGGAGAACATGTTGCGCGCTTGTGTCATTGTGGTGGTTCATGGTACCAGTTTTTGCCGCTCGCGGAGTTTGCATATAACAACAGTTATCAGTCGAGTATTCAGATGGCTCCGTACGAGGCTTTATACGGGAGGAGGTGTAGATCCCCAGTTGGATGGTTTGAGCTTGGTGAGCCTGGCTCTTGGGTTCATACTTAGTTCAGGATGCATTAGATAAGGTGAAATTGATTCAGGCGGCTTCGCACAATGCAGTTTAGGCAGAAGTGTTATGCGGACAAGAAGATCCGTGATGTGTCATTTATGGTTGGGGAGAAGGTCTTGCTGAAGGTATCACCCATGAAGGGTGTAATGAGGTTAGGGAAGAGGGGCAAGTTGAGCCCCCGGTTCATTAGGCCTTTTGAGGTGCTTCAAAGGATAAGGGAGCCCCCAGTTCATTAGGCCTTTCGAGTGTGCATCCGGTATTTCATGTTTCCATGCTTCGAAAGTATGTTGGCGATCCATCCAATGTTTTGGACTTCAGAACGGTTCAGTTGGCGGGTGATATGACTTATGATGTGGAGCCGATGGCTATTTTGGACTGGAAGGTTCGAAGGTTGAGGTCAAAGGACATAACTTCAGTGAAGGTGCAGTGGAGAGGGCAACCTGTGGGGGAGGTCACCTGGGATACCGAGCGGGAGATGCTGAGCAGATATCTATACCTATTTGAGACTCCACGTATGTTTATAGACTCGTTCGAGGAAAGTTTATTTAACAAGGGGAGGATGTAATGACCCGACCGGTCGTTTCAAGAGTTATAGCCCTGTGTCCCCCATTTTTGCTTCCCTCTGTGCTATTCAGCCATATTGTGTTGTATCGGGTTGGTTTGTGCGGGTTGGAGTGGTTTCAGAGTAGAATGAGACACTTAGTTTCTTATTTAGAAGTTTAAGTTGGAAAAGTCAACCGGGTATTGACTTATGAGTAAACAACCTTGGATGTGGATTTTGATGGTTTGGTTAGCTCGGTTAGGTGATCTTAGAATTAGAAGCGTCTTCGGAATGTCATTTGGAGGTCTGTGGTAGAATTAAGCTTGAATTGGCGAAATTGGAAATTTGGTGATTTTTGGTCGGCATCGGGGTCGGAATGGAATTCCAGAAGTTGGAGTAGGTTCGTCGTGTCATTTGCGACGCGTGCGCAAAATTTAAGGTTATTCGGGCGTGGTTTGGTAAGTTTTGGCGTCGTTTACGAAATTAGGAAGTTTAGAAGTTCTTAGCTTGAATCCGAGTTTAATTTGGGGTTTTGGTGTTGTTTAGAGTGTTCCAAAGGTTCGACTAAGTTCGTATATTGAAATATGACTTGTAGGTTTTATTGGTTGAGGTCCCGAGGGCCTCGGGTCTGTTTCGGATGGTAGACAAATTGGTTTTTGGTGTTTGAGAGCTTTTGGTGTGAATTCTGCTAGTGTTTCCGCACCTGCGGAATGAGAGCCGCAGGTGCGGAGTGGTGGAGCGCACATGTGGAGAATGTGAGGCTAAGTCTAGAGCGCAGGTGCGAAGGCTTGGCTGCACCTGCGAGCACATAGGTACGAGATTTGGGGGGCATGTGCGGAGGCTGAAGCTTTAAGCGAATTTCGCAGGTGCGATGATTTTGACCAAGGTGCGATCCCGCTGGCACGAAAAATAGCCCGCATGTTCAAAAAGCCTGGGCAGAATGTATAAATAGCACACTTTGCGAAATTTGTCCATTCTTCACCATTTTTAGTCAGTTTTGGAGCTTTTGGGAGTAATTTTGAAGAGGGATTAAAGGGGTTATTAGTGAGGTAAATTGCTTGAGCCATAATACTCGTGTTTATGGTGATTTGTCGTTGTTTAATCATTTAATTAGTGGAAATTAGGGGTGAAAATGAGGGGTTAGGGCTTGGAATTTTGGAGAGTTGACTTGGGAATTTGAGGGACTAAATGAGGTTGGATATTGATAAATTTGGTATGGTTGGACTCATGAATGAATGGACTTTCTAGTTTTGTAATTTTTGTCGAATTTCGAAGCATGGGCCCGGTGTCCGGGTTGAACCGATTTTAGGATTTTGGGCTAATTTGATAATTTTTCTTGTGGAATTCATTCCATTAACGTATATTGATGGTATTGTATTGATTGTGAATAGATTTGGAGCATTTGGAGGCCGAGTCGAGAGGCAAGAGCATCGCGGGGTAGAGCTTTGACCGGTTTGAGGTACGTAACGATTGTAAATCTAATCCTGAGGGTATGAAATCCCGGATTTCGTATCATTTTACGATTTTGAGGTGAAGCACATGCTAGGTGACGGGCGTGTGGGCGTGCACCCTTGGGGAATGTGACTTGGGCCGTCCCGTAACAACTATAAAGTTGCATATTTTATTGAAACTATATGATACTTATGTGTTTTAGAAAGAGTTTTTGTAAAATGGGTTGAATGTCATGTTTAGGCCTTGTGCCAGTGCTGCTTGGACCCTTAGGGGCATTTTTCTTATTATCTTCTCACTATTTTTGATTGAAAATCTATACTCAGTCATGGTTATACTTATTTACTGCATAACTCAGTCTTTATTACTTTGTTTTGATGCATATAAATGTTGTTTTGGGCTGAGTACCTTGTTTTTACTGAGAGCCCGAGTGGATTGAGAGGTTTATGACTGAGTGAGTCTGAGGGCCTGATTTATGAGGATATTTATGGGATGGGGCTGCACGCTGCAACATGTTTGTTATAAGCCGACGACCTCATTGATTTATGCCATGATTTGTCTTGACATAACGCTAGGGAAGAAGGAGCCCCTCCGGAGTCTGTACACATCCCTAGTGAGCGTAGGTACCTACTGAGTGTGAGTGCCAAGTGCTGAGTGACTGGGAGGCATGCGTGATGGTGAGGTATGCCCGAGGGGCTTTTTACGAGTGATTGTGAGTTATGCCTGAGGGGATGTATACGAGTGATTGTGAGGTTCGCCTTAGGGGCTGTATATCATCGATGTTTTTCCCGAGGGGTTGTTTATGATTCCATCATTTTTTCTAAGCTTTGTATTGAGCCTTTGTTTGAGACTTTTGAAAAATAACTTTAAATGATTTTACTGGAACTGGGTTAAACGAGATGATTTGATTCAAAACCTAATGTTTAAAGCATGTTGTATTTTACTGAGATTTTATGATATGAACTTTATATGATTTATTGCTTGTCACTACTGCTCAGTCTTTATTTATTGTTGTTATTTACTAAGTTGGCGTACTCACGTTACTCCCTGCGCCTTGTGTGCAGATCCAGATATTTCTGGACGTGGTAGCGAGTGTTGATTCTGCTGTCGTAGATCCACCGGAGTTAGCAAGGTAGCTTCATGGCAATCGCAACCCTGCTCTCTCCCTCTTATCTTCCTGTAGATGTTTTAGTTACTTTTCAGATTGTGTTAGTCTCAGCATTGACAGGTGTTGTGGTTTGCTCATGACTAATGACACCTGATGTCGGGCTTTTCTTTCCGCACTTTCTTTTGTTTTGAATTTCTTTATGAAGTTTCATTATTAAATAGTTTGAAGTTATCTTTGAAATGAAATATCATGTTGTTTTGGTAATGAGTCGGTTAGTCTAGTACCACGATAGGCGCCATCACGATATGTTAGTTTGGATCGTGACAAATATTTAATGAATTTAACATCCTAAATTGTAATATTAAATATTTAATACTTTTAGATAAATAATATTTAATACTTAATTGAATATTACATAAACTAATATAGCATATGTTAATATAGTATTAATATGTATACACATGTTGTTATTGCTACAACTTAAGTATATATATATATATATATATATATATATATATATATATATATATATATATATATATATATATACCGACTAATTTCCGTCTGTTTTCGGCCTGTATATTTGAAAAATTTTAATTAAAACTTTTTTTTTGTAAGTATGACCAGTTCTTGGTCAAAGATTGATCATTTTCTGACCGAAATCGGTTGGAATTTTTATATCTTTGTAGTGGGACCACTATTTCCGTTGTTAGAAATATTTTCTTTGACTTTTGTGACCAATTTACTTCATTTCCGACCGATTTCGATTGCTATTCTGTGGACGGATTATGCTAGTTTTCAAATAGAGATATAGTTATCAATTGAAATAGTTAAAGTTGACAATGATAGCGCAAAGATGCTTCGGCATTTGTTTAATACAGTTACACAAATAATAATAGCAAACAAGATTGGGTTATTAATGGCTACAATTTGGAACACATCACATATGATGATATCTTCACGTAGACCATTGGGCGGAAACATTTGAAAACCATTAAACAATAATAACATCTCAAAAAAGAAGAGCTCGCTTTACTTTTCTAATTCATTGTTTTATAGGGCGTCCCTAATGATAGCGAGTTTACAGTTATTTTAAAATGTCTAACAAACTTAATGTTGTTGCAGTAAAATGAATAAAATCATCACTCCTTGCTTTTAACGGGTCCTTGCGAACTGGTTGTTCAGTGAAAGACTCTTCACAAGTGACGGAACAAGTAATGGCACTACTTATCTCACTATTTACCAGATAAAAGTTCTCGTCTAAATTTGTAATCGACTTTGTAATTTGTGACACAGCGAGATCATAAGTATCCCGACAAATCTGAAGGCATTGCTTGAGAATGGGCTCCATTGGTTGCTTTAACATAATTAGAGTTTGATTATAAATATTCTTAGCCTTTCCCAAAGACAATTGAAGCATAATACGCACCAAACCTTTCTTATCAGCCGAAGAACTTCTAGGATCCGCTCTAAGAGAACTGACACATAATTTGTAGTCGGTAGACTTTCTGCAGACATCTTCTATCAAATCTCCAGAGGAATGAGCCACTAGAGAGAGAAAGATAAAGAAAATCACTGTTGATTTTCTTATGTAATTCATCTTCTTCTTTTTTAATCTTTATGTGTTATAATGAACTGTTCTTATAGAATATAGTACTCACATTTATGTTGGTATTACTCTAATGAGATTGTGGTAATCAGATTTTACTTCTTTTTTTTTTGGGAAAAGAATTAAATGCTATAAATTACCTTCATTACTCATTGTGGATGAAATTTCACTAAGCAATTTTCTAAAGAGATAATACCCCAAAACGCCTTTAAACTATCCTACTTAAATTATTTTATTTTCCCAGAACTCCCCTAAACTATATTGTCATTCATATTAAAAACCCCTCGTTGCTGAGCCGACATAATATATTTAAATATTCGCTTGGGAGCGCGTGACATCTGGAAAAAAACCATCAAAATGGCTCACTAGACAAAAAATAATGACTAATTAGCCTAACCCTCTTTCAAATTAATTTTTTAATAGATATTCTCCTTATTTCAGTTATATCTATCTTTCTTTCTCATTTTTCACCAATCTTCCTTATTTTTTCACCTTTCTTCTTTATTTTTCACCTTCTTTATTTTTTAACCTTTTTCCTTCGGTTCTCCGTATGCATTTCCTCTGAAATAACTTCTCTTTCTCTTGTTTTCTTTGGAATGATTTATTTTTTTTCTTATTTTGGTCCTCTTCATGTCTTACATATTGTTGAAGGAATAAAAAATTAAATCTTCTTATTAAACCCAATACCTTATAGGGAATAAAGTTGAATCTCTTGAACCCGATGTAATTTGGAATTGGAGAATGTAGTTGCTGGCCAATTGATTTTTTTTGTGAAATATTTTTTAGATGATTTTTAAGAAATGTAACACTATATGCCTTTATTTTATTTTTTTATTGTGCTACAAAGTGAATATAAATAAGGACTTATCAATTAGAGTCTAGCAAAAATTACAATCACAATTAAACATAAAATTAATTCCTAGAGTTAATAAATCATTCGAGAATCATCAGTAAACTATATTAAAAGCTTGTTTGGATAGTTATTATGTATCGTTTAATAATGTAATGTATAGTATTGTATTGTATTATATTGTATCTGTAATGATCCGACGGGTCGTTTTGAGCTCTAATGTGTCGTTCGACGGTTTGAGGCCTTGAATAGCTTTAATTCAGGTATTATGACTTGTACGCATGGTCGAAATTGAAATTCGGAAAGTTCAGAGTGGATTTGGAAAGAGAATTATCATTTCGGAAGGTTTAAGATCGAAGAATCTGACTAATTTTGAGTAAACGACCTCGAAATCAGTATTTGGAGGTTCCAACAGGTTCGCATGATGATTTTGGACTCGGGCGTATGTCCGCATCAGTTTTTGGATGACCCGGGAGCGCTTCGGCACCAATTGCAGAAGTTGGCATTTTGGAAGTACTTAATAATTTTGTGTTGAGGTACATTTCAAGGTAATCGATTTTCGTTTGGGATTTCGAGTCTGGAAATAGCTTAGTATGGTGATTCTTGTATTGAGAGCACATCCGGAATTAGATTTGGAGGTCTGTAGGTCATTTTGGGGTCTTTTGGCGAAAGTTAGAAATTTGAAGGTTTTTGAGAAGTTTGACCGGAAGTGGACTTTTTGATATTGGGTTATATTACGATTTCAGAAGTTTGAGTAGGTCTGTAATGTCAAACGAGATTTGTGTGCAAAATTTGAGGTCAATCGGACGTGATTTGATAGGTTTCGACATCGAATGTAGAAGTTGGAAGTTCAAAAGGTCATAAATCTTGAATTGGGGTGCAATTCATAATTTTAGCATTGTTTGATGTGATTTGAAGGCACGACTAAGTCCGTATGTTGTTTTAGTACGTGTTGGTATAATTGGTTGAGGTCCTGGGGAACTCAGGTGGATTCCGGATGGTTAACAGATTGAATTTGGCCTTATAGAGGTGCTGAGGCTGCCGTCTTCCAGTGTAACCGCACATGCGAGGTTAGGGCCATGGGTGCAGAGCCGCAGAAGCTGCCATGAGGGTCGCAGAAGCAGCTTAGGTTGGAGAAGGCTGGGACCATAGAAGTGAATGCACAGAAGCAGATGAGGGCCGTAGATGCGACGTTGAGGGGTCTGAAGGAGGACCACAGAAGCGGTCAAGTGACCGTAGATGCGAAAGGTCGCTGGGCAGATTGTTTAAAGGTTCGAGATTTGACTCTTCTTCTCTCATTTTTTCCACTTGGTTAAGGCAATTTTGGAGAGCTTCAAAGGAAGATTTTTATCAAGCAACACAAGGTAAGTGATTCTCACTTATTGTAAGTTAAATACATGGCCTGTAGGAGAATTTCAACATGGAAATTAGTAGAAATTTGGGGTTTTCGGTGGAAAGTCTAGAATTTGGTATTTTTGGATTTTGACCACGAAACTGGACATGGAATTGGGTAAAATTATATATTTGAGTTCGTGGTGTTATGGGTAAAGTTTATCTTCAAAATCTTTTGAAATTCGCGCACGTGGTCCCGAGGGTGATTTTTATCGACTTTTCAAGCGGAGTTAGGAATTGCTATAAATTGGATTATAATGAGTATTAGAGTGTATATTTATTTACTAGTTTTGAAGCGATAAGCATCGGTACGAGTTGCTAGAAAGGTGTTGGAGCAGGTTTTGGGACTTCAGAGCGAGGTAAGTCTCTTTTCTAACCTTGTAAGAGGGAATTAACACCATAGGTGAATTAAGTTAATATGCACTATTATTTATGGGGGCTACATACGCACGAGGTGACGAGAGTCCATGCGTAACTACTATAATGTTTATGTCCGGGTAGTCTAGGACCCAAATCATGCAATACTTGCGATGTTTGCAACCTTATTGTTAATTTAAATTGCTTAGATCATATCAAACTTGGTAAAGGAATTTTAAAGGGTTAAACTTCGTTTTCTTAACCATTAAATGAGAATTGGAATTTCCTTGGATAATTACTCCTTAATGAATTCTTAATTTGACTCATTGATTGTGTTTTTCTTTCGTGGAGGGAGCCGAACGCCTCGACAGATTAAATAGATGCATCTATGGTTCACGTCGTTCGACCCTCGGCAGTGCACATGTTATATTTATATGTTGGAGGGGTCCGTACGACCTCAGCATTGTTTGCGCATGATACATCTTTGAAGTTCATAATATATGTTATTGCTTTTGATACATCTTTGAAGTTCATAATATATGTTATTGCTTTATTGGCTTGAGATATAAATTGTTAAATGATGAAACCAGAGATGGAGATTTCCTAAATAATAAAAGAGATGTTTACTTACTTATTTATTATTGAGCCTCCCGTTGTTTTATATAATTCATGTTTAATTAAATAATCGATATTATATTGTTAGCCCATATCGAGTTCCAGAGTCGACCCTTTGTCGGTACTTCTTCGAGGTTAGGCGTGATACTTACTAGGTACACGTTGATATACGTACTTATACTACACTTGCTGCACGTTTTTGTGTAGGTGCATTTATGATTAGCGGCCTTGCAAGAGGAGAGGTGTGTATGCATACAAAGACTTAGGTGAGCTGCACTCCATATCACGACCCGTAGCCAGCATAGTCTCCTTCAGAGTATTTGTATTTCTCCTGTCCAAATTTGTATTCCGTACATATGCTGTATTTTATTTTAAATTCATAGATGATTCTCATGCACTTTGACACCGGATTTTGGGGCGATTATGGGTTGCAGTGTATTGAAATTGTTGTAAAATATTATTATTCACTCTCTAACTTCCATCTTTTACAGTTTAATTAAAGGAAAATAAACTTTCTAAATTATTAAAATGAGAACAAAATTAAGTATTTCTTGTTGGCTTGCCTGAGAGTGGTGTCCGGCGCCATCATGATCTTTAAAGATTTTGAGTCGTGACAGTATCGTTTTGATATATACAATATTTTGATATATTGTATCGTTTGTCGTCATTTCATGATATCATACACCAACAATATGAATTTATATGTATTTGATGTTTATTTCCCTTACTTGCCTACCGCTTTCGTCATATACTGTTATATTATACTATTGGATCTTAGTGAGTGTCAAGTCGACCTCTCATCACTACTTCTTCGAGATTAGACGGGATACTCACTGGGTACATATCTATTTATGTACTCATGCTATGCTTATGTACTTAATTGTACAGGTTCTGAGGCTGGTGCATCTGGTTATCAAACCGGAGCTAGATTCTGATCATAGTTGGACCTGACTTCACGGTGAGCTGCTTTCCCTGACGATCCTCGGCAGCACCCTGGAGTTTCTTTTGCTATATTCCCGTCTATTCCTTTCAGACAGTGGGACTGTATATATTATATCTTGTATATCCTGTTAGTATGCCCGTATGAATTGTGACACTAGTTCCTGGTACACACGTAATAGTTGTTTTGGATCACGGACCTGTATACATATATATTGGCTCAGGCCTACTTATGGTTGCTCTTGGTTAGCACTGGCTAGTTATCCTTTCGGTTAACGTTTTAAACTCTAAAAACCTGGTTTTGTTGATATGTTTAATCAATTAAGAAGGAACCCTTAGTGATTGAGTGTTGGCTTGCTTGGCCCCGCAGTTGGGCGCCATCACGACCTGAGTTAGGATTTTGGGCTGTGACACCTAAATTTATGCATTGTAACTGATTTCTTTAGCAATATTTGATGCTATTAAGTTAAGTATGGCTATATACGAGTGGTTTGGACGTGAAATCTAGAGGAAAAATGGTAATTGAGCAGTTAGTGGCATGTGGATCGAGGTAAGTGTTGTGTCTAACTTTGACTTGAGGGATTAGGAATCCTTGCCTTAATTGTTATATGAAAATCATGTGAGCAGAGCATATGTGAGGTGATGACTACTTATGCGCCGCCAATCTATTTGCATTGCTTTCTTCTTTTCTGTTCTTATTGCATTGTTTCTTTCCACGCTTCAATTTTTACATGCCTACTTGTAATTCCATTCCTAATTGCTACTTGTTAGATATTGTTTCTCCTTGTTGAAGATAATTGTTACTCCGTAGCTTCCTTGACTCCTATTACTTGCTTAACCTGTTCTTATTGTGTTTTAGTGATATTGTGGATTGGTCTCGCTGAGTAGTATTACCTGTGTAGAGTTTTATTGAGTATAAGTTTTCCATTTGCCTTATTCTGAAGTTTATGTATTGAGAAGGGTCTTGTGTTAATTTGTGGAACATCTATGTTTCCTGTGTAATTGATATGAATATGGTGGGATTGGGTGGAACGCCGCAAAAGGTGGAATAAAGGTGATATATTGAGAAGGAATAAGGGTGAATTGATATTATATGGTGGGATCGGGTTGCACGCCACAACAGGTGTAATAAGGGTGGAATGTGGTGATAAGGGTGAACCGTGATTGTGATTACTATGATATGGTGGGATAGGGCTGGATATCTAGAAGAGATGGTAGATTGCCCAGGTGTTTTCTGACGAGAGTTTTGTCACTAAAGTGGAGGTCTTCCCACCAATTCAGCAACCTAGGGTGAATATTGGCGACCATGCCGAATCTGGGGACTTCATGCCTCATTTTCTGCAAAACAGATAAGGTTAGGCCCTTTACCCCCACCAGACTCGACTATTTAACACCAATAATTAGCAAGAAGCATTTAGTTCTCCAAATAAATGCACAGAGCGTGAAGGTGTCTGTTTGGGTTCTAGGGAAACCCAGTGGACTTTGGACAAGGATGTCTTAAAGACTATTGTGCGGACAACACGTTAACCTGGCTAAGTTTGACCATGATGCATGCAACAGTATAACGGAGTAGGGTTTCTATGGGGTTTTAGACGGGTACCCTTGAGCGGACAACTCAAGGGGGAAAGGCACGGAACTATCGACTGCACTGTTGATCGACTAGTTTTACCGCAAATTTGCCTTTCCGAATTTAGGGGGAAATAATATAAGAAGAGCGCAACCACTCATTATAAGCATTGCTATAGTGTTTTTTTTTTTTGCACGAGTGGAGTATGAATGTCGAGCATGATATGCAATAAATAAGCATTTAAACAGATAATCATGTATTTGCACGTTAAGAAAGGCGGTAAATACAGCAGTTATGATTGAAAGCAATTACAAAAAGGAAACAATGAGATATGTTAGTCATGTTCATGTGGAATAAATATTCGAAAGACGTAAACAATTAACGGCATGTAGTAGGGAAGAGGAAAGGGTGCAAACATTTAAACAAAATTAAAGGTCCAAACTCACGAAACAATTTGCAATGGTAAAAGCCTAGGTTGTATCCCCAGCAGAGTCTCCATGCTGTCGCGCCCCTTTTTTCCCCTCTTAAAGCGGAGAGGTCGGGTTTATGACATTTTGGGAAACTCCTTTTGAAGGAAGAGGGATAAAAGGAAAAGTTGCCACCTAACGATTTTTATGGTGCATTAGGGCACCTAGATTAGTTAACTCATAAGACTAGTTTGCATTACCAGAGATTGGGTAAGGGCTTGAAGTTATCCCAAGGGGAAGGTATTAGGCACCCCTCAGGATCCACAAATGTGGTTCCCGGCCAAGTAGTTTTCGTGAATTTAGACAAATAAGCAAATAACAGGTAAGTCTCACATAAGACGGGATTTCAAACAAGTATTGAAGTTTTATCAAAAGTTGAAAGAAATCAAAAAGTAAATATTTGAGAAAAGACGTCCTAGGTTCGAAGTAATATGGATCACATCAATGCAATACTCGATCGGCAGAGCTACACGTGGTATTAACGCATCGGTCATCACATCCATATTCTACCCTTTCCCACCCCGCGAAGGTATTTAAAATGCGTGTTGGTC
This sequence comes from Nicotiana undulata, assembly GCA_005239495.1. Lineage (NCBI taxonomy): Eukaryota > Viridiplantae > Streptophyta > Magnoliopsida > Solanales > Solanaceae > Nicotiana > Nicotiana undulata. Next base: position 64,291 of record ML278169.1, read on the forward strand.
ACGAAACTTATTGTGTGCTATTACTCATCCCATCCTATCAGTCCTGGAGGAAGTTAGGGACTACTATGCCTAGAGGGTGAGTACTAGGTTGAACCCCTAGGTTAGAAGGACAAAATTCTAAACGACAAACAAAACAATTAGGACTGCAAATATAGGGAAGAACATAGAGGCAGCTATGAGGCTCAGGTATTCCTCCACAAGTTATATACATTATTAGCACGACTCAACCACAAATGAGGTCTTAAATTTCAGAACCTAAGGCATGATGTCTAGGCGAGAATACAGTAATGAGGCAGTGTTATTACAGAGTTTCAGAGAAAGGATTTTTACCATTTTTCAAACTATTGATTTCTTATCTGTAATTAGCCAGACAGTACATAAAACAGGAATAGTTTTCCAATTTTAACAAGTGTTAGTACCTAAGGTTTGCCTAGGCGTATTAAAAAACTCCAGTCACACTGCATGGTTTCAGAAAATAATAGTTAGACAGGGTGAGTCTGTTTTATTATTACGATGCTAAGAGTTTAAACAAGTATGGATGCAGGTCCTGAAAAACATGATATCTAAATGCAGGCAGGTTGTAGAATGATGCAAACTTATACATGTTGTTCTAGATGCATGAGCGTTTTCATCATTAGAATCTATTCTTTTAGCGAGATTCATTAGCACATTTTTTTCTGAATGAAATCAGAACATACAGAAACGTAATTCCTTGTTAAGTTACTGAAACCTAATACAGGATTTCTAAGTGTTCACAACAGTATGTTTTTAAACACACGATTTTGGCATAGATAACATGAGCATGCTGAGAATGAAATCCTAAGGTAACATGATTTCTAATGCAAGATTCGATAGTTGATGTTATTATTTAACCTAAAACCAGGATTTCTAGATGAAGCAAATTGTGAAAATGCAGAGGTAGTAACATTATAACAACCGTTTCTATTGTTGCTTAACTATGAATATGATTTCTAAGTGGATATGAGTACGATGGGGATGCTGAAATAAATAAACCTAAACATCAGGTTATCTAATGCATGAATGACAGGTATTCCTAAGCATGGTGGCTATTGCACATATAAAAAAGAAACCTACAAGCATGGTTTCTACCTGTACCTATACTAAGCATGCATAACCCCACCCATTTCACTATCCAACCCCAGAATCAATTTTACAATTAATTACGACAGCCCAGCATTGCACAAATTACATAAGTAAATAGGAAAATTAAGAAGTTACACAATAGGGAGCCTAAAAGTAGGCCCAAGTCTCCAGATCCAACAATGACATATGCCATGACCTTTTATAACACAGGTGTGTCAGAGTTCCTAAGGACCTCAGAGGATCCCAGGCAGTGCTCGCACCCCGGGTATCCTAGCTAGGAATGAGTAGGTGTAGTGTGGAATGCCATCTTTGTGTGTCAGAGTTCAATGGGTACTCAAATGGTCCCCAAGGCAGTGCTCACACGAAGGGGGATGAACTTAGAAACTAGAAGTAGTGAGATGTGCTCATAGTTTTTAGAAGGGGTTGAGTTGAAAAGAGTTTTGTGACATAATTGTTTTGAAAAATAGCTTTAGAGAACAGCATAAGAGTTTGTTTTATGAAACTAGTTTGAAGAGGAAAAGAGACAGGACAATCAGCAACTTAGAAAACATACATAGTTCAGGAAACAAACACAAACAAGGAAAAGGGAATTGGGGACAAGTAATATATCTGTGAAAGCATAGTTGCTCATAGGTTAACATCAGAGAAGTCTTACAGAACTTAACTAGTTACAGCAATGATCTATCACAAATGTTCATGCTAAAGAGTTTAATAGCATTAGATTGAGATGGTGCCAGACAGAGTTACACATTAGGTTCAAGGGAAAGGTTCAGGATTATATAGTAACTAGGTATCATGAGTACATGCTTGTAGTGTCAGGAATCAGGGGGAGTAAAGCAGATTCATAATGAAACATATAAGAAAAGTACTGGACATGCTAACTGAAGGGGAAAAGAGATCACATAGACAAGTAGACATGCTAAACATAGAAGGAAAGAGAGATCACATAGTCAAAATAAACATGTTGAACTAAAGGGAGATCACATAGAAAGACTAGACATGCTAATTGCAAGGCAAACATCAGAACCACAAGTAGAAGCATAAGAGACATAGAAGGAATCTTAATACAAACAGAAACATATTATTTTAGATGTTGTAGGCTTAAACTGAAACCATACCGGTTGAATGAGAGAAATGAAGAGCAGCAAAGTGAAGAGAGGCAGAGCGGTAGTGTGTAGATACAACAGAACAGTAGGGCATCAGAGCAATAGCACAATAGAATCACTCAGTTTTGGCTTGCAGCCGACTGAATTGTAAGTAGCAGCAAGAGAAGCAAGACAATATGCGTGTGTGTGTGTGTAAGAGAGACATAGAACAGTGTGTCTTCTTCCTTCCTTCTTTTATTATTGAAAGACTAGAAGTATATATAGTTTTGAAACTAGGTAGTAAATAAGACAGAGATCACAGTTAAGCAGTAAATTATGGAACTAATACCAATAAGAATCAATTAACACTCGGACTCCCTTTAATTAGGGAGTCATAGTTCAAACGGGCACAAATTATGCTAAATAAGGCAAGGAATCAATTAGAAACTAATTCTTACCCTAATGGGAGCAGTAAAGGTATATAGCATGCAGTTAGGGCTGAATACTGGATGTATAAGGAAAGTATATGAGAGTAATTAACAACATGTTTATATACGGAAAAGGTAAGACAGAGCACAATTTAATTCTGGAAAGTAGTCAAGAAAATATCGAGCGAGATCCCAATCACATGGAGTCAATACCAGCTAAGGAAAGCATCACACAAGTAAGGAAATATTCAAAAATGAGTAAAGAGTTCTAAGAAAATATACAGAATCACAGTTCTAGGAAAATACCACAGTTCTGAGGGAGATACATAAAATCAGTAAAGAGTATTGCGTAAAAAGTCAATAAACCATTAATCAGACTTATTAGACGATAAATAACACATATCGAACAAAAATCAGAGAAACCCTAAGCGAATAGTTAGAGGAATAGTATAGAATCAGAACCCTAACAACAAATTAGAGCAAGGAGAACAAGAATACATAAAACATGCATGAAAGCACCGGATATTCATGAGGAACACATACAAATACGGATTAATCGAACCCATTGTCAGAGACAACCTAAAAATTAAGGCTTTTAGCATAATCAGTCAAGTAGCAAGAAAAGCATAAGAGAATCGTTTAAACATAGTAGAAAACACTTAAAATCGGAAGAAGAATTATTTTTTGAAAGGGGTTAAGAAACCCTAGTTTTGAAATGAAAGATCGTTAAAGATGAAGGTTTTTTCAGAGAAGAACATGTAAAGAAGCTTCACAATATCGTAGATCTAAAGCAGATCTAGAGGAAATCAAAAATACATAGGGTTAGGGTTTCGTGGAACCCAGAGAGGCAGGAAAAACTTCAAAGACGTCGTCGGCTTAAGCCGGAAAGGTTGTAGTTCTTACTCAAACGGTCGGGGGAGACCAGAAAGTTATGTGAGGACCATGAGAGGTGAATGAAACGCTCCAGGTTCGCCTGAGGGCTTTAGGGTATCACTGGATCGGTGCAAGGAGGATAGATAACCAGGAGATGATGAGGAACCATGGTTTCCGGTGAGAGAACCGGCCGGAGAAGACGAACGGAATCCATCGGAGGAGAGAAGCCAAGAGAGGCTTCTAGAGAGAACCATATAAGAACAGAGAGAGATAGAGAGAGAACGAGAGATAGCAAATGAGGGGTGTGAATGAGAGGGGTCGGGGTTTGGTTAGGAATTAATTAAGGAAATAGAAATCTGGGTCGTTGATCTAAATAGATCAACGGCTCATATTGATTTGGGGGTTGGGCCGGGTAGGATATTAGTTGGGCTGGGTTAGAGAGTGGGTTTTGGGTCAGGTGGGGTTGGGTTAAAGGTTGGCTAGAATTTAAATAAATATGGGCTAAATGTTACATACCCTAAAAAATAAGATAATTAATTAATTAAAATAGCTGATAATTGTGTAAGATGAAATTAAAACCAAATAAATGAAATTAAGATAGTTAACTACTATAAAAAAATATAAAATGATCAGTTGTTGCTTTTAAAAATGATATAAACGTATATTTGTGCTATTATCGCAAAGTTGCTGAAATTAGCTAAATAATGCCAATATTGGTTAATTTGCAAAACAATTAAATTCTAATGGATCTAAATAGGATTATGAATAACATATTAAGCAAGAAGATATCTTGAAATTATTTATAATATCATTTATGCATAATTATGAATAATTATGGAACATAAAAATATTAAATAAACAGGAAAATATTTTGATAAAAATACGGAAAATTATGGAAAAATATCAATTACTGTAAAGAGTGATTTTGAAGGTATATATGCATGTTTGAAAATACTTTTGGGGAAAAATTGGGTATCAACACTTCTGTTGATTCTGTTCCTGTGGTCCGTGATTTTCTGGACGTATTTCCCGCAGACCTGCCAGGCATGCCACCTAACAGGGATGGTGATTTTGGTATTGATTTGGTGCCAGGCACCTAGCCTATCTCTACTCCACCTTATCGTATGGCACCAGCGGAGTTGAAAGAGTTGAAAGAACAGCTTCGGGAACTCTTAGATAAGGGGTTCATTCGACCTAGTGTGTCACCTTAGGGTGCACCGGTGTTATTTGTGAAAAAGAAAGATGGCTCCATGCGCATGTGTATTGATTATAGGCAGCTGAATAAGGCTACGGTGAAGAACCGGTATCCTTTGCCCTGTATTGATGACTTGTTTGACCAGCTTCAGGGAGCTAGAGTGTTCTTTAAGATTGATTTGAGATCCGAGTATCACCAGTTGATGATTCGGGATTCTAACATTCCGAAGACTACTTTCAGGACCAGATATGGTCATTATGAGTTTCTGGTTATGTCATTTGGGCTGACCAATGCCCCAGTCGCGTTCATGCAATTGATGAACAGTGTGTTTCAGCCTTACCTTGATTCTTTCGTCATTGTGTTCATTGATGACATCTTGGTGTATTCTCGTAGCCAAGAGGAGCATGCTCAGCATTTAAGAGTTGTGTTGCAGACTTTGAGGGATGAGAAGCTTTATGCAAAATTCTCCAAGTGTGAGTTTTGGCTTGGTTCAGTAGCTTTCTTGGGGCACGTGGTGTCCAGTGAGGGTATTCAGGTTGATCCGAAGAAGATTGTGGCAGTGCAGAGTTGGCCCAGACCATCCTCAGCTACAGAGATTAGGAGTTTCCTTGGATTGGAGGGATATTACCGTCGCTTTGTGGAAAGATTCTCTTCTATTGCTTCCAGATTGACCCAGAAGGGTGCTCCATTCAGATGGTCCGATGAGTGTGAGGAGAGCTTTCACAAGCTCAAGTCAGCATTGACCACAACTCCGGTATTGGTTTTGCCTACTGGTTCAGGTTCTTATATAGTCTACTGTGATGCTTCTAGAGTTGGCTTGAGAGCGGTATTGATGCAGGACGGTAGGGTGATTTCCTACGCGTTTAGACAGTTGAAGGTGCACGATAAGAATTACCCAGTGCACGATCTTGAGTTATCTGCCATTATTCATGCCTTAAAGATTTGGCGTCATTATTTGTATGGAGTGCAGTGTGAGATTTTCATTGATCATCGTAGTTTGCAGTATTTTCTGAAGCAGAAGGACTTGAATTTGCGTCAGAGGAGGTGGTTAGAGCTTCTCAAGGATTATGACCTCACTATTTTGTATCACCCGGGGAAGTCCAATGTAGTGGCCGATGATTTGAGTCGCAAGGCTGAGAGTTTGGGTAGTCTAGCCTACCTTTTAGCAGTAGAGCGACCTTTAGCACTTGATGTTCAGGCTTTAGCGGGTCAGTTGGTGAGATTGGATTTGTCAGATCCTCCGCGGGTATTAGCTAGCATAGCTTCCCGGTCTTCTCTTTATGATCAGATTAGAGCACGCTAGTATGATGACCGGCATTTGTTAGTTCTCCAGGACGGAGTCCGTCGAGGTGATGCTAGGGATGTGACTATCGATGATGACGGAGTTATGAGGATGCAGGGCCGTATTTGCGTGCCCAGTGTGGATGGGCTTCGAGGGTTGATATTAGCAGAGGCCCACAGCTCGAGGTATTCCATCCATCCGGGTGTCGCGAAGATGTATCAGGATCTGAGACAGCAGTACTGGTGGAGGCGGATGAAGAGAGATATTGTTGAGTATGTAGCACGGTGTCTTAACTGCCAGCAGGTCAAGTATGAGCACCAGAGACCATGTGGATTACTTCAGAGGTTAGATATTCCGGAGTGGAAGTGGGAGCGGATCACTATGGACTTTGTAGTTGGGCTTCCACGGACTTCGAAGGGTTGTGATGCTATTTGGGTCATTGTGGATCGGCTGACCAAGTCCGCGCACTTCCTTCCTGTCAGTACTACTTATACTTCGGAGCGGTTAGCTGGTATCTACATCAGGGAGATTGTCCGATTGCATGGGGTTCCAGTTTCTATCATTTCGGACAGAGGTACTCAGTTAACATCTCTGTTTTGGAGGGTCGTACAGAGAGGTATGGGTACTCAGGTAGAGTTGAGCACTGCATTTCATCCTCAGACCGACGGGCAGTCAGAGCGGACTATTCAGATTTTAGAGGACATGTTGCGTGCCTATGTGATTGATTTTGGTGGCTCATGGGATCAGCTTTTTCCACTTGCAAAGTTTGCATATAATAACAGCTACCAGTCCAGCATTCAGATGGCCCTGTATGAGGCTTTATATGCTAGTAGGTGTAGATCTCTGATCGGTTGGTTCGAGCCCGGTGAGGCTAGGCTATTGGGCACAGATTTTATTCTGGATGCGTTGGAGAAGGTGAAGTTGATTCAGGAACAACTTCGCACGGCGCAGTCTACGCAGAAGAGTTATGCGGACCGGAAGGTCCGGGATGTGTATTTTATGGAAAGTGATAAGGTACTGCTGAAGGTATCACCCATGAAGGGTGTTATGAGGTTCGGAAAGAGGGGAAAGCTGAGTCCTCGGTTTATTGGTCCTTTTGAGGTACTTCAGAAGATTGGAGAGGTGGCTTATAGACTTGCCTTGCCACCCATCTTGTCGAGTGTCCATCCGGTATTTCATGTGTCGATGCTCCAAAATTATATTGGTGACCCATCTCATGTTTTAGACTTCAGCACAGTTCAGCTCGAGGGTGATATGTCATATGAGGTAGAGTCGTGGCAATTTTGGATCGTCAGGTCAGAAAGTTGAGGTCTAAGGATATAGCGTCAGTGCAGGTACAGTGGACGAGGCTACTTGGGAGACCGAGCGGGAGATGCAGAGCAGATCCTAACTTGTTCGAGACTCCAGGTGTGTTTCAAGACCCGTTCGAGGACGAACGTTTGTTTTAAGAGGGGAAGAATGTAACGACCCGGTCGGTCGTTACGTAGAATATGCATTTTTATTACTGTTATTTCCTTGTAATAGGTTGGTTATGATGTTTATGATGTGTTAGAGTTGGTTGGCTCGGGTTCAGAATGGTTGTAGTGAGAATTTAGACACTTAGTCTCTAAAAATAGCTTTATAGATGAAAAAGTCAACTGAGAGTTGACTTATTGGTAAACAACCTCGGAATGCGGATTTTATGGTTCGGATAGCATCGTTAGGTGATTTGGGACTTAGGAGTGTGTTCAGAATATTTTTGTGATGTCTGGTGCAGATTTAGGCTTGAATTGGCGAAAGTTAGTTTTTTAGTGATTTCCGGTCGGCAGTGGAAAACAGACTATCGGGGTCGGAATGGAATTCCGGAAGTTGGAACAGGTTCGTAATGTAATTTCGGATATGTGTGCAAAATGTTCGGTCAATCGGATGTGTTATGGATAGTTTCGGCATCATTGGTGGAATTTAGAAATTTCAAAGTTCATAGGCTTGAATTTGATGTGATTTTGGTGTTTTTGTGTTGTTTTTGGTGTTTCGAATGCTCGACTAAGCTTGAATGATGTTATGGGATATGTTGGTAGGTTTGGTTGAGGTCACGAGGGCCTCGGGTGTATTTCGGATGCTCAATCGAGCACTTTTGGACTTAGGAATAATGTTGGTTTTCTGGTGTCAGTGCAGCAGGAATTTGTTCATCGTGATCGCGAGGAACGGTCCGCGATCGCGTAGGGTTGCATGAGGCCAGGAGGAAATTGTACAGTGCGATCACGGAGATTGGGGTGCGATCGCGTAGTATTGGAGGTTTGTTCATCGCAAACGCATGGGGTTAGTCGCGATCGCGTAAGGTTAGCAGGTCAAGTCTGGGGGCCACGCAGTTGAAATCGCGAACGCGGTCAGAGGTCCGCGGTCGCATAAGCCTGGGAGGTAAAGCTTCGCGATCGCAGACAGTAATTTTGATCAGCTGGGAATTTGTGCTTCGCGATCGCGATGTGGGTCTCGCGATCGCGATGAGCAAAAGTCTGGGCAGTATAAATTAAACCCATCCGCGACCTTTGCCCACTTTTCCACCATTTTTGAACGGGAATAGACTTTTGGAGCAATTTTGAAGAGGGGAAACGATTGTTCTTCATTGAAGTAAGGATTTTGGACCCCATAACTCGATTATATGTGATTAAGGACTAAATTAACAGTGTTTAATTGGGAAAAATCAGTAGAAAATGGTGAAATTAGGGCTTGAGATTATGAGACCTTTTAGGGATGATTTGAGGGGTCAAACGGACTCCGATTTCAGAGTTCTTTATATGTACGGACTCGTGAGATGATGAGGATCGTTTTGGCAAGTTTGTCGAGTTCTGAGAAGTGGGCCCGGGGGTCGGATTTTTGCTAATTTCGGGTTTTGTACTTAAAATTGGTATTTTTCAATTTGAATTCATTCCCTTAGCATAATTTGATGTGAAAAATCTGAACTTGGTAGATTTGGAGCACTCGAAAGTTGATTCGAGCAGCAAGCGTGTTGCGGAATAGCTTTCCGGGCTAGTTTGAGGTAAGTAATGTCTTTAAATCCTGTCCTGAGGGTATGAAACCCAGGACTTTACATCCTTTCACGGTTTTGGAGTGACGTACACACTAGATGACAAGTGTGGGTCCTGCATGAATTGGAAATTTGGAAAAATATTCCTTTTTAGGCAACTATTGAGTTGCGAAACTGCTTTTAAAGCCTATGTTCTATAGTATTACTATGAGTTGGTATATTTGGGATGTAAGCCATGTTTGGGGCCAAGTGTCGATCTGTTTTAACCCCTTGTGGGCTATTTTCCTGATATTCCTCACTTATTATTTTATGATTTTTCACTCAGTCCTTCTTGATAAACTGTTTGAAACTCTGAGTTACTGATATTATTTCTTGAAATGAAATACTATTTTGGGTCGAGAACTCCCTTTATTTATGGCCCGAGTGGCATGTTGAGAGTGTCTGACTGAGTGAGGTCGAGGACCAATATTGTGAGGATGTTATGATATTAGAGATGCCGAGAGCCTGAGAGTGATCGATGCGATGATTTGTCTTGTTATAGCGCTTGGGCTGTAGGATCCCCTCCGGAGTCTGTACACACCCCCAGTGAGCGCAGATACCTACTGAGTGCGAGTGTCGAGTGCCAAGTGACGAGTGATTGGGAAGTATGAGTGACTGAGAGGTGCTGAGTGACTGTTACTGAGTGAAGGTGAGGTGCTGAGGGAATATTTATGAGTGATGATTATGGCCCGAGGGGCAGTTTTATGATGATATTTTACTGAGTTTTGGTTATGATTCACTTCATTTTTCATACTGATATTTTTGGGAGTTTTACTGAGAAACATTTGAAAATATACTTGTTCAAAGGATTTTATGAAAATTGGTTTTCGAACTTATGTATACTATATTGAGACTTGATATTTCACTGTTTTGTGGATTGGTGTAATTGTTGTTGTGTGTTTCTTATTCTTCAGACTGTGATTTATTTTCATTACTACTGAGTTGGAGTACTCATCATTACTCCCTGCACCCCTGTGTGCAGATCCAGGTACTGGTTCTAAGCAGTAGTCACTTGCATTCGTTCGGCTTCAGCTTTTGGGATTTCGAGGTAGCTGTCCAGCGTTCGCGGCTTCTCCAGTTCCCTTCCTTCATTAGTATTAGTATTTTATTCCGAGATATTATTTATGACATTAGCAGTGTTAGTTTTATTCTTAAATGTTTGTGATCGGTTGACTCCAGCCCTGGGGGAATTGTTTAGACTAGCGGATCTTATCATGCTTTGTTAAAGACTTAGAAAATTCTTATACTTATTATGCCGGTATTTAATGATATTGAGAAATTATATTAAACAAATGTGTAGTTATGTGATGGTTGGATAGCCTAGTCCCACGATAGGCGCCATCACGACCTGTTAGGATTTGGGGTCGTGACAAGGTTGTTCCCGGGTAAGTTGAAGTCCCGATAGTCAGGACCGTTTAGAGTGGTGTAAATGTTCCCAAGTGGAGCTGTGGAGATTGAATCTGAAGATGGGACAAACAAATTCACAGTGAATGGGCAGAAATTGAAACATTACCTTGGAATGACTGAAGAAAAAGGGGATAGCGTGGTAATAACTTTGGAGGAGCCCAAATACACAAATGAGGAGTGATGATTAGAGCCCACGTCGTGTCGCGATGTTAAATCAGACGATGTATGGGAGGCAACCCATTGATTTGTTGCATTTTTCGTTCCACGACACTAACTAAGGCGTTGTTTGGGAGGCAACCCAACACGTAGTGATTTTAGTGTAGTTAGAATTGTTATTTAGATTTTTGTAAGTACTAACAAATGCAGGTGAGCTTAGGAAAATGATAAGTCCATCCGACGCTGAAGGAAAAGGTAAAAAAAATAGTGAAAAATCTCGAGGCCCAGGTGCGCGGCCTCACTCAGACCGCGCATAACTGGGAGTAATCTGCCTCGTCTTGAAACCAAGGTGTGCGGGCGCGCTCCAACCGCGCTTAGGCCGCGCGTATTGGGAAGTATTATGCCTCGTCATGAAACCCTAGGTGCGCGGACGTGCTCGGACCCTGCATATCGGGAAGTAATCTGCCTCGCAAGTGCGGCCGCGCTCGGACCACGCTTGTACCGTACGCCTGCCACTTCGTTTAAGTTATACTTTTTATTAATTACCCCAGCCCTAACCCTCACTCTTCTCCTATCACTCCTAAACCACTAAACCCTCCCTCTTCTCCTATCACGCCTAAAACACTTCTCCTCCCTCACAACTCCCAAATGCCCCATTCTTCTCCCCAAAGAACACCAGCCCTAATCCTCCCAAAGTTCAGAGCAAATCCCACTCCCACCACCCTTTTTCACTTCTAACAATCTCCTCCCATACCATGTAAGGTTTTCTTTTTGCCATTTTTTGTTGGGTTATTGACTTCTTGGTTATGTAGTAGTTTTCTTGTTTCTCTGGTAGAATTCTTTTGTAGTGCACCCTTTGTTGCTAGTGGGTTGTTGTGCTTGTGTAGATGTATCTCTTATCATATGTGGGTGACATTGGGGAAATTGTGGTGGAATTTGGTTTATAACTTGGTTAATTGGGGGTTCCAGTAAATGATGCATTCAATGTGTTTGTTAAAATGCCGCAGTGAGTGTTAATGGTAATTATGACCAATTGTGTGGATAAAGTCTGAGTAACCACAGTTGGTTCACATCTTTTGTGCTTCGCTGATGATGTTCTTTATTTCAGGTAGTGTGGCACCTTCCAAGAAACGCCGAACCACCGGTACTTCATCGAGGTAGTTGTCCAGCGTCCGCGGCTTCCCCATTTTCCTTCCTTCATTAGTATTAGTATTATATTCTGAGATATTATTTATGACATTAGCAATGTTAGTTTTATTATTAGATGATCGTGATCGGTTGACTCCAGCCGTGGCGGAATTGTTTAGACTGTCGGATCTTATCATGCTTTGTTAAAGACTTAGAAAAATTGTATACTTATTATGATGGTATTTAATGATATTGAGAAATTATATTAAACAAATGTATAGTTATGTGATGGTTGGATAGCCTAGTCCCACGATAGGCGCCATCACGACCTGTTAGGATTTGGGGTCGTGACAAGGTTGTTCCCGGGTAAGTTGAAGTCCCGATGGTCAGGACCGTTCATAGTGATGCAAATGTTCCCAAGTGGAGCTGTGGAGATTGAATCAGAAGATGGGACAAACAAATTCACAGTGAATGGGAAGAGGTTGAAACATTACCTTGGAATGACTGAAGAAAAAGGGGATAGCGTGGTAATAACTTTGGAGGAGCCCCAATACACAAATGAGGAGTGATGATTAGAGCCCACGTCGTGTCGCGACGTTAAATCAGGCGATGTATGGGAGGCAACCCATTGGTTTGTTGTATCTTTCGTGCCACGACACTAACTAAGGCGTTGTTTGGGAGGCAACCCAACGCGTAATGATTTTAGTGTAGTTAGAATTGTTATTTGGATTTTTGTAAGTACTAACAAATGCAGGTGATCTTAGGCAAGTGATAAGTCCATCCGACGCTGAAGGAAAAGGTAAAAAAAAGTGAAAAATCTCGAGGCCCAGGTGCGCGGCCGCGCTCAGACCGCGCATAACTGGGAGTAATCTTCCTCGTCTTGAAACCAAGGTGTGCGGGCGCGCTCCAACCGCGCTTAGGCCGCGCGTATTGGGAAGTATGCCTCGTCGTGAAACCCAGGTGCGCGGATGCGCTCGGACCCCGCATATCGGGAAGTAATCTACCTCGCAAGTGCGGCCGCACTCGGACCACGCTTGTACCGTCCGCCTGCCACTTCGTTTAAGTTATACTTTTTATTAATTACCCCAGCCCTAACCCTCACTCTTCTGCTATCACTCCTAAACCACTAAACCCTCCCTCTTCTCCTATCACGCCTAAAACACTTTCCCTCCCTCACAACTCCCAAATGCCCTATTCTTCTCCCCAAAGAACACCAACCCTAATCCTCCAAAAGTTCAGAGCAAATCCCACTCCCACCACCCTTTTTCACTTCTAACAATCTCCTCCCATACCAGGTAAGGTTTTCTTTTTGCCATTTTTTTTGGGGTTATTTGACTTCTTGGTTATGTAGTAGTTTTCTTGTTTCTCTGGTAGAATTCTTTTGTAGTGCACCCTTGGTTGCTAGTGGGTTCTTGTGCTTGTGTAGATGTATCTCTTAACATATGTGGGTGACATTGGGGAAATTGTGGTGGAATTTGGTTTATAACTTGGTTAATTGGGGGTTCCGGTAAATGATGCATTCAATGTGTTTGTTAAAATGCCGCAGTGAGTGTTAATGGTAATTGTGACCAATTGTGCGGATGAAGTCTGAGTAACCACAGTTGGTTCACATCTTTTGTGTTGCGCTGATGATGTTCTTTATTTCAGGTAGTATGGCACCTTCCAAGAAACGCCGAACCACCGGTACTTCATCCAGCGGCCAAACTGGACCCTCTAGAGCACGTGCTTCAACTAATGTTCGTCCTTATGATAGTAACAAGTTCATCTCCGCCGCAGCTCAGGGTCGTTTTGCTGCTAAGGCACCCAAGAAACCAATACCGAAGAGGGGCATGGATATAGGGTCTCTCCAACATGACTGTCCCAACATATAACATGAGCTGGTCAGGCGTGGGTTGGAAATTTTCTTGGAAGAACCGGATGATGCGAATTTGATGGTTGTACGCGAATTTTACGCCAACGTTACAGAGGATGAGAATGGTGTGGTCACAGTGCGCAAAAAGAATGTGGACGCCTCTGTTGAGGCCATTAGGTGAGCATACAGGTTGCTCGCACCTGTGGCGGAGGCGAACGACTACTATGAAGCCTATGGTAGACGATACACCCAGTGGGAGGTATTATTTGAAACAATATGTGTGCCGGGAAAAGAGATTGTGTGGCTGAAACATGGGCCAAAGTTTCATTCGGTGGCACTAACCTTTGAAGGGAAGTGTTGGTTGTATCTCATCAACAACCGTCTGCTCCCGTACTCCATCACCACGGAAGTGAATGCTCCCTGCGCTACATTGATTTGGTGTTTCATGAATTGCCACAACTTTGACGTGGCCAAGCTTATTCACGAGGAGATGTTCACTCGTTGTCTGATACAGAGGTATGGTTTATTCTTCCCTTCCCTAGTCACTAGGCTATGTCGGGTAGCGCAGGTGCCGGAAAACTTGAGAGTGGATGGAAAAGTGCCGAAAATGTTATAAATAAATAACCTTCATTGTTAATGTGGATGAAATTTCACATAAGCAATTTTCTAAAGCAAGAATCATCTTATCCCCGTCCCATCTTTTATTAGTAATTGTGTAGTGTTATCTCTTAATTTGATGAATAATATACAGTTTATTCCATATATGATTTTCGTTCAATATTGTTTTCAAAATACTTTGAGGACCGAGTTGCTCTTTTTCTTTTAATAGTGAGCAGTGAAACTCTTGTTATGATTTTTGCATATATCTAACTTATGCCAGGAGCCAACTAATTAAAAGCTCAAACTTCAAATCAATTTTATCAAATTATAAGTCAGTTGCAACAATAGGTTTCATCAGTAATAAAATGTTTAGTATAATACTGTGTTACGAATATTCCCATGTTTTGGCCATTTGCCTAATTTAACATATAAAGGAAAAGGAAAAGCCAAAAAAATAGAGCAACGAGCACCTACAATCTTGATTTCTAAAACTCCATAATTGACAAAATATAGTAGTAAATGTTACAAATTTCAGTCTCCAGTCGAGCAAAACCACCATTGAAGAAGAAATAAAATACGAGGTAACTCTGATGATAGTAGGAATAGAGGCGGGCTCATGAATTGAAGGTAACACAAGTACCACTATTTTAATATAGATATATTTTTGTTTTAATCATTCGATAATCAGTATTTACGTACAAAGCCGAGACTAATTCGGATTAGCACGGTGTAGGGCTCATTAAAGAGAAAACGCTCCCTATTAGAAATTTCTTCATTTTTAGGGCGTGAACCCAAAACTTTTGGTTAAGAGTGGCGGGCACCGCATTCCTTGGTGGTTCTTTAACGTAGACATGCTAGTTACCAAATTCTACCTTGAACGTGGCCTCTGAGGAAACGGTGACTAGGATAGCCAGGTGCACTAAACTCCCGTTATACGCAGGGTCCGGGGGAGGACCGTTATTTGTAAAGAAGTAACTTTTGCAATTTTGGGAATCGAATAGTCTCCCTAGTTTTTTTTCATAATATTAAATGATTTTGAGCTCTTTTAACGTTTTTCATCCGGTCTTTTCCTATAGAATGGTGATGTGCCGATGGAAAAGTGATGGTATAGAGGCGATGTATAATGGTAGGATTTGGTGGAATTTATTGTTTAAATATTACTCAACTGTTAGATAAAATTATTTCTCTTTCTTTTATATATCAGAAAAAGCACATATTTTTTGTTATTTTATTCACAAGGTATAAACCGAAAAGTAATATATTATGATACTTTTAATAATGTGACGCCTGATTTTTAGGACAAAAAATAGAAAATATTGTTTTGGTTATTTGTGGGTGTCGTGTCCTAGCCTCGTCACTACTTCGCTGAGGTTAGGCTCGAAACTTACTAGTACATATGGTTGGTTGTACTGATGCTGCACTCTGTACTTTGTGTCAAGATTCAGGTATCGGTCCGACCTGATTCTGAGATCGTAGTTGTCATTTGTGCAGGAGACCCGAAGTAGATCTGCCGACGTCTGCAGATTCCTGGAGTCCCCTCTTATATATTCATCTACTGTTTTATTTGGTTCACAAACAGTTGTACTTCTTCATTTCAGCCAAATATGTGTAGTTAATCTTAGTAGGCCGTGAATTGTGACACTAGATACTGGGTAGCTAGACAAATAGATTTCTCATGCGTTGTATTGTTATGCAAGTTTCGTGCTTACTTTAATTATTATGTTTTGCGTTGTAGTGATTCTTAGTACTTCGTAAGATTATTGTTTTGTAACTTCTAATGTTAGTTTGCTTAGCAAGTACAACGTTAGGCGTCATCACAATCCCGATGGTGAGAGTTCGGATCGTAACAATTTATAATGTCCAAATTAGGTTAGCAGTTTAAAACAATGACAACTAAAAACAAACACAAGCTAAATAAATTCATAAGAGCCCAAAATTGACTTATTTCACAAGGATCAAGCAATAAAATAGTAGATCCTTTTTGAACAATTTATTGTAAATAGTGAATTTTACTTCTCCCTAATCTTTTAGGTTAAGCGTAAAATTGTCTTTACCGTTAGCTTAAACCATTAAACAGCAATAACAATATCTCATAAAAGGAAGAGCTTGTTTTACTTCTCCATTTCATTGTTTCACAGGGCGTCGTTAAAGATAACAACTTTACACTTATTTGAAAAGGTCAAACAAACCCAATATTGTATCAATAAAATGGAAAAAATCATCGCTACTCGCTTTTAATGGATCCTTGCGAACTGGATGCCATTCAGTAAAAGACTCTTCACAAGTGACGGAACAAGTCATGGCATTACCTGTGTCACCTTTCGCCATATCAAAGTTATTCTCATCTGAATAGTTAATAGAATTTGTAATTTGTGACATAGCGAGATCATAATTATCCCGACAAACCTGAAGGCATTGCTTGAGAATTGGCTCCATTGGTTGCTTCAATATAACTAGAGTTTGATTATAAATGTCCTTAGCCTTGGCTAAAGACAACTGAAGCATAATACGCACCAAACCTTTCTTATCAGCAGAAGAACTTCGAGGATCCGTTCTAAGAGAATTAACACATAATTTATAGTCAGTAGACTTTTTGCAAACATCTTCTATCAAATCTCCGGAGGAATGAGTCACAAAAGAGAGAAAGATAAAGAAAATGACTATTGATGTTCTTATGGAATTCATCTTTTTGTTTTATCTTTTGTGTGTCATGATGAACTGTTTTTATAGCATATAGTATTGACATTTATGTTGGTATTACTCTAATGAGATTGTGGTAATTAGATTTTACTTCTTTTTTTTTTAGGGGAAAGAATTAAATGCTAATAATTTAATGTGGATGAAATTTCACATAATTAAGAAATTTTCTAAATGTAGAATCATCCTTATCCCCTTCCCATATTTTTACTTATAAGGGTGGTGTTATCTCTTAATTTAAATGGAATAATACAAAATTCATTCCAAATAGGGTTTTCGTTCAATATTTCCTTCAGAGAATTATGAACCTATTATTGAGCATAGTGAAGTCTAGTAAAAGAATTACTAATAGGACTTTCGAATTGTAGAGACAATGGCTACACTAATCGAGCTGGCTCCTTTATTCGGTAAAAAACAATTTGATGGGCAAGGATTCATGGCGCAAGACATTACTTTTCGAAACATTGCTGGAGCTCAGATGCAACAGGCAATAGCTTTAAGAGCAACTGCTGAATTATGCACCTTCCTAGCTGCTTGGCCTGTAGTAGGTATTTGGTTTACCGCTTTAGGTATCAGCACTATGGCTTTCAACCTAAATGGTTTCAATTTCAACCAATCTGTAGTTGACAGTCAAGGTCATGTAATTAATACTGACCAATCGGCTCGGACACCAGACCGCTCGTGCCCGCCCATTTTGTCTCGCCCTAAATGGAATGGCTCTCTTAGTTACGTTGCGCCCCGACCCGAGTCCCCACGTCCGCTTTTCTCCGCCCGCAACCCAATAAGTTGGCAAAGCCAACACAAGATTAGGGCCGTCTCCTTCATTCTATGCTGACTTCGGCCCGGGCTGGCTTCTTGTGAAGCCCGTTCCCACGGCGCTCACGGCCAGGCTGGCCTGCCAGCGGTAGTGGGAATTCTCCCGTTCCCTGGTCAAAGACTTAGTTGGATGCGGGATCTACTTCACGAGGAGCGAGGCACGTGTCACTAATGATCCTAATGTCGCATCAAGTGATCCAGGGTGATAAATGAATACCCTCCTCAGTCCCACATTACTTAGATCTCCTATGAATGCAAATGATAATGTAATCCACGATTTCTGCTAGTTATAGCAGTATAGTATTTGTTAGTAATATTAATATAGCTTGCAATTTTTTCTCTCAGCAAAATATGTAGTAAAATTTTGAAGACTCATATTTTTCATATTGTTCTGACCATATTGTAGAATTTGTGTCTCCCCATTGTCTTTACGAGTTTTCCTTTCTTTTTCTTGCTAATTGAAACTTCTTAAATACATTTGTTATTTGTAATACATGAGCCGAGAATATATATCAGGCACCTACAATTTTGATTTTTAAAATCTCCGTTGAGGCAGCAACGGAGGCGGACCCATAATTTAAAGGTAACAAAGCAAAACTACTTTTAGTATAAATATATTTTTATTTTAATCATTTGATATTCAGTATCGCCTGATATCCCCTTCCCATCTTTGACTAAGAAGTGTGTAGTGTTATCTCTTAATTTGAGGAATAATATAAAGTTTATTTCAAATATGGTTTTCGTTCAATATTTTCTTCGAAATACTTTGTGGACCGAGTTGCTTTTTTTCTTTTAATAGTGAGCAATGAAACTCTTGTTATGATTTTTGCATATATTTAACTAATTAAAAGCTCAAACTTCAAATCAATTTTATCAAATTATAAGTCAGTTGCAACAATAGGTTTCATCAGTAATAAAATGTTTAGTATAATACTTTGTTACGAACATTCCCATATTTTGGCCATTTGCCTAATTTAACATATAAAGGAAAAGGAAAAGCCAAAAAAATAGAGCAACGAGCACCTACAATCTTGATTTCTAAAACTCCATAATTGACAAAATATAGTAGTAAATGTTACAAATTTCAGTCTCCAGTCGAGCAAAACCACCATTGCAGAAGAAATAAAATACGAGAACTGACACATAATTTGTAGTCTGTAGACTTTCTGCAAACATTTTCTATCAAATCTCTGGAGGAATGAATCACTAAAGAGAGAAAGATAAAGAAAATCAATATTGATGTTCTTATGGAATTCATCTTCTTCTTTTTTGTTCTTAATATAGTATTCACATTTATGTTGTTATTACTTTAATAACATTGTAGTAATCAGATTTTACCACTTCTTTTTTCTTAGAGAAAAGAATTAAATGCTATATAAATAACCTTCATTATTTAATGTGGATAAAATTTCACTAAGCAAGATTCCTCTTATCCCCTTCTCATTTTACTAAGGGGTCGTTTGGTTTGAATACGACTTATGTCGGGATAAGTTATACTGATATAAGTTATTATGCTGGAATTACTTTTTATCCGTTGTTTGGTATATTATATTAAATATGACAATTGCATAATTTGTAAGAAGAATGTATAAGTTATACCGATGCTATTTACCCCACCCTCTATAAGGTATAAGTTATCCCGGTGTTAGCTTTAATCCAGGGATAACTTATACCCTATTTTGCTAACCAAACAAAGTATTAAGATGGTATTAAATTTTTATACCAGCATTATACCTTCTTATACCTCGTACCAAACGACCCCTAAGTGTGTAGTGTTATTCTTATTTTAGAGGAATAATATAAAACTAGGTGAACCTACTACTTGAGCACAGTGAAGTCTACAGTAAAAAAATTACTAATAAAATTGTCGTGGTACTTTGGAATTTAACGCAGAATTCAATTTCACAGAGTCCATATCAGAGACGATGGCTACACTACTTACTTATTCTGTAAATAATTTGATTAAAAAATATTGAAAATAAACTCACCTTGCATGTATTCTCATGCATAACTCATAGTCTGGAAACACTATGAGTTATCACCAGAATCTTTTCATTTGCATAACTCAGTATGTCTCTGGTATACAATGAAAGACAGTAAAATTGAACAGCAACTGAAGCCTTTTAATATCCATAAGCAGCTTAAAATATTTGGAAAAACTACATAATAGAGACTTCCTAGTTTGTAAGCTCCATGATGGCAGAGACAATATCTCCATCTGCAGCCTTGAGAGCTTTGACAGCTTTAGCTCTGGAAACGCCTGCTTGAGTCATCACCAGCTCGATATCCTTGGGTTCCACGCCAGTTTCATCTACATCCTCATCGTCCTGAGCTACCGTTGATGGCTCTGGCTTTGATATAACGTTGCTCAAATTAGGAGCCTTGAACTGCTCAGCAGCTTGACTCTGTAATTGTGAGCTCAAATCCTCAATCTTTGCCTCACCAAATATAACGTATGTGTCTGACGCTGGGCTTTTGAAAACATCCGGTTTTGAGATGACAAATAGAATCTGCAAAAGAGAGGAAATAAGGAGAAAGCTAATAACTAGAATGTGAGCACTAAAACAGAACACATGGAGAAAGAAAAGCAAGAGCGCAATAACATAATTAACTAACATTCTTGCTCTTCTTGACAGTGACACGGCTAACCCCCGGGATTGGCTTCATTCCGAGCTTTATCATAGCTTTTCGACTCTTCTTCTCGCTCCTGCTCTGCTTTGACCTACCACTAGCATCTCCATCTTCTGCCCAGAATTCCAAGCATTTCAGTATAACACAACAATCAGATAATCAACCCACTGTAACATGCATCACGAAACATTTGTTTTTTTCTCAAAAGGAATGCACACTTCGAGAAGGATTCAGAATCTCCTCCGACAAGTTAACCAGGAACATGGCAATAAATAAGCACCTGAGTTAGTGTAATTACTCTACTTTCAATAAACCAAGGCCAGAACTATACCGGGTTGTTGTATATGAAAACATATTCAAAAATGGTAATGCAACAGCAGGTCAGCAGGGAATTGGACAGAGACAGGATCAATATGAGAGTATTCCAACATTTGTAATACTCCTACTATCCCATCTTATGTGAGACTCTAGACTGAGTTGTCCTAACTTGTTCAACCAGATGCGGAGCAAGGATTTGAAACTTATGGAGATTCAGGATTCTAAATCTTTAAAGTTATTGGGTTCTAAATTAATAATTTATACATGTTTAATGAATTTCTTAAGACAAATACATAGTTTGAACAAAAGCTACTGGGTTCGGCCGAACCCGTAAGTTATACTCTCCCTCCGCCCCTGTGTTCAGCACACTAATACAATAGGTCATTTTGAATGCACCTTTTACAAGTTTCAAGAACTCAGGTTAATCGAACAATTCAACTTTAAATACAGCCCGAGCTACCTTGTAAATAAAATTCACAAGGAAAAGGAAAATACACAAGCAAAGTCCTTACTCTCCATAGATAGTCAAATCTAAAATTGGATGAGTGATACTCAGAACTAGAAAATGCAACTAATGCTTCGAAGGCACCATCTTAGAAGAACCAAAAGAATCATTCTCGATTTTTTTTTGCATTCTCAAAATAAAAAAAGAACCAAAAGCATCAGAACCAGCAAAGTCAGGCTCAGAATTATGAATTATGCTTTTATACTTTTTTCTTTGATAAGTATGAATTATGCTTTTATACTTACCTTCAGCATCATCTTCATCTTTGTCATCGTCATCATCTTCATCATCATCATCATCGGCCTCGTCCTCAATAATCGGTTCCTCTGACTACAAAAGAAGATTATACTTGGGTAAAAAAATGATAAAGAATATACATGAAGCGCACAACCATGCTCACTTGACAACAGTTGACATTGAGCACCAGGAAATATGATAGCTCTACTTCTACCATTTACCAGTAAACCAATAAAGCATTTAGACACCACATATAGAATCTAGAAGACCTTTTCGTTTTTCAGTTGTTTTCTTTGGCCGCATGTGTGTGTGTGTATATTTTCAACCAAAATTAATCCAATATCCTTAGCAAGGTATAAGTTTTATACTACTTATGGAAAACTAGGATGCAGTGTTTCAACTCATTCATGAAAGAAAAAGCACAAGATGCTAAAAAATATTGCATCACTGGAACAACATTGGAAGTCAAAATAACATCATGGAATTTCTCATTGGTATTAAATGCAAGTAACGATTCAAGCAAACAAATATAGCTAAATTTAGCTGCTCTTAGTACATTTATCACATCAACTTTTCAGGTAATCCAGACAGCAACTTTATTGTACAGATGATAATTACAACTGATCTTGGACTTACTTTGTCAAAAAAGATGATAATAACTGAACCATTAGAACTAGACATGAAGATGTTGAGAGCAAAAGGAAAGGTGAGGCTGGAAAGGAAGATGTTTTTTTAGGCGGGGAGGGCTTTGTCACGCTGCACTCGGGGAAAGGGGCGGACTGCATAGGGAGACAGAAAACGAAGGAAAGGGAGAGAAACTAGATATGGCCATGGCTCTTAGAAGGGAAATCAGCATCAGGAGAGTAGGGAAAGGGTTAAGTCAGCCAATTGAGATGTTGATTGAAAGAGTAAAAGGTGTTCCAATATTGCTCCTGAAAGGACCTCAATGCAAGGAGCACATTCCTGCACGTTTCTATATGTCCCGAGTTTAACTCAATTGGCCTGACATACAACTTGTAACCGAGGATGTCAAATGAGCATAAACAAACTTCATCAGTTTAATTTTCCCTACTAATTGATTTAACATCCATCTAAGAATAAAATGCCGCCGCCTCTTTCTCATTTTCTATTTACCGACTAGGATCTCCATTACAACAATACCAAGTTAGAGATCAAAAGAAACTGCAACTTTCCGTGTACAATGCAGGTTAGAGATTACAATGAAAAACACCATGAAGCTACTATATTTGCAGCCTAAAGGAAAACTCAATCTTTCACTTAAAAAGATTGTTCATAGAGCCCCAGAGTAAACTAGTTAGTCTCTTTCAGAGAAAAGAATCAAACTTTTGATACAACCTAGTGAGAACCACACCCCAAAAGCTAGCTACTAAGGTGGGAGAGCCCAAGGCTATATAAACCCCACGTCAGCATATTGCAATACTGATGTGGGACTCAAGTCCCATACCTTGCAATGGACCATAACAAACCACCACGCTCCGCATCAGTCGTCCCCGACGGCTGTGCGCTAGACTTTACTAGCCCCGAGCAAACACTGCAATACAGGCGTCAGCATCCATGACACGGTGGACACGAAAGGCGGTGGGTGGCTCTGATACCATTTATACAACCTAGGAAGAACCACACCCCAAAAGCTAGTTATTAAGGTGGGAGAGCCCAAGGCAATATAAACCCCACGTCAGCATATTGCAATACCGATGTGGGACTCAAGTCTCATACCTTGCAATGGACCATAATAATCCACCACGGTCCACATCAGTCGTCCCCGACGGCTGCGCGCTAGACTTTGAACACTGCAATACCGGCGTCATTGTCCATGGCACGGTGGACACGGAGGGCGGTGGGTGGCTCTGATACCATTTATACAACCTAGAGAGAACCACACCCCAAAAGCTAGCTATTAAGGTAGAAGAGCCCAAGGCTATATAAACCTCACATCAGCATATTCCAATACCGATGTGAAACTAAGTCGCATACCTTGCAATGGACCATAACAACTTTTGCCAATAACAGCCTCAAAAGATTCAAACTTTAGCCATAACAGCCTCAAAATTTACCAATAACAGCCTCAAAAGATTCAAGCTTTTTGAACAAAAGACCATCTATAATGTCCCACAGTCAAACAAGTGAATAGTTATTTTTTGTTTATCATCTACTTTTCTTATAGATCCCAAAAGTGAAAAAAATTCAAACAATACCCAACATTCAATAGATATAATAAAACGAGAAAATAAAGTTAAATTACCATAAAACTTCAAAATCCCACATACACAAAGCTATAAGGGCCTTAAAAGTTGCCAACTTTATGTCTACACATTTGTATGAATACTAAATTGTAGGGGGGGAAAGGAGAATTACTTCAATCTTCTGTTGTTCGAGATGAGCGGCTAGGATCTCTTCTTGGGATTGAGCAGTCATGGTTGCGTTGAGTGAGTGATGATAGAGAGAATTTAGGTTCTTGAATGAAGAAGACAATGGTCCTAAAACCCTAGGATAACCTGTTACTTATTTCCCATTTTCTCTTGGCCCGACCCGAAATGTAAGCCGTTATATAACTTATTAAAAATTAAGTATTATTATTTACAAATATTGAAATATTAAAAATTAAGCATGGCTCATGTGAGGAGGAGGTGCACAAACGCCCCGGTGAGGAGGTGTGAGAGGTTTACATTGGAGGGTCTGCGGAGAAATGGAGGTAGGCCAAAGAAGAGGTGGCAAAAGATGATTATGCAAGACATGGCGCAGATTGAGCCGACCGAGGATATGACCCTTGATAGGAAGTATGAAGGTCAAGGATTAGGGTAGTAGAGTAGGTAGTGTAGAGTGTGCATAATAATGGTATTGGCACGCAATCTCGCTTTCTATTGGTAGTAGGTTTTTATGGCTAACCGTTGTTACTGTCTTGTCGTTTTTATTCTAATGTTATATTGGTATTGTCCCTTATTGTCTATATTTTCATTAATGTGGTGTTTATGCTTTCCTGAGCCGAGGGTCTATTAGAAACAAACTCTCTATCCTCACAAGGTATGGGTAAAGTCTGCGTATACACTATACTCCCCTGACCCACAGTAGGGGTGTCAATGGATATTTAAAAACCGACTAAACCAACCGAGTCGTACCGTACCGAACTGATTTTTAGGTTTCTTTTAATAAAGCAGTAGGTTTTAATATAAATCAATAATTGTACCGATAATTAGGGTAGGTCTTTTTATTTTATGAAAATAAACCGAAAAAATACTGAATCGTACCAAATAAATTTAAATGTGAAAAATATATTTATATATTACGTTTAAAAATAACAAAGCATTAAATTCTTCGTTGGGCTGTGAAATTATGACAGCGTTTACAAGCCAACCAGTAAACTCAAAATCCTAATTCTCAAACTTATTATGCTACTCATATTGAAATTAAATTATTTCCAATATATTCACAAGAAAGACACAAGGTATTCTAGCAATTATGAGTAGTAAACTACTGTTAAACCAAAGAATTAGATCATTTGACCAAAGCTATTTTTAGGATGAACACGGGTTACTGATAATCAAAGAAATAATATTAAGTAAAGAAGAGTCAGTAAATGACGATAATAAGATGCTTAGAAAAAATAAAGTGTATTGCATTCGTCAATCAGATGTCCTTTACAAGTTATATTCTCTTCCCTTATATAGGGAATTTCTTGATATAACGTCTACCTCTCACAATGATCGCTCATTAATGACTAATTATTACATCAATGGGATGTTACAAGGAGTAATCGTAACTGTTGCGTGAAGATTGTGTAACGTGTGAGTCATTAATTGAGGATCTCTGAATCTGCCCGTAGCTCTGTCCGGACTTATTCTGACCGTGTCTCTTCTTTGTCTCAATTAGGTTGGGTTCCCGTAGCTGATTACCCCGTAGGTTATTGATCCGTACCTCTCTGTTCCGTACCTCTTTATAGAATCATATCCAGCTGTCATATTTTTCTTGGTTCACGTAGCTGGCTGAGTTGTCAAAAATCATCTTACGTGTGAAACTCTTTTTTACCAATACAGATAGTCCCCCCACTTACCATTTATTTATCAATTAATATTTGGTAAGTGGATACGCATTTATGGCGGGAATATTTTTCCGCCGCTTTATCTCGAAACATTGTATCTTTTTTCTGAGCATAGGTGTCATTTGTCACTTCCATTTAATGCTCAAACCACGTGTCCCTTCCGAATTGGTTCTGCAGTTACTTGGCGCCTTATAGGGCTTTTTGCGGCTGCGTCAGTCACGAAGTGACACCTTCAATTATAACTTTTCTCATAATTGTTTTTTCCCATGTTTGACGGTTGTCTTCAAGTATAAATACCTCTTCTTCTTTTCTTTACTTTCACGAAACGCTTTATAATTTGTCTCTTTTATTTGTAAAGAATTCCTTCTTGTCTTCGTAAGTATGTCTTCCTCTAACCAACATGATAGAGTTATAGATGTTGAAGGATTAACCCCTTCTTCTGCTCCAACCCGGAGTCGGAGAGGTGGTAGATTTAGGATCTTAGGTGTTATTCCTTCAAGAGGCTCTTCTTCTTCCCCGATTATTTCTCTTCCATCTGCTAGGTCTTTAGTTTCTTCAAGAGCTAGGGCTTCCAGGTCTTCCTTTAGGGGTAGAGATCATCATGGGCCTTTACGCAAACCTCGAGTAGACGAAATTATACCTGGTGAGTTCACCTTTACTAGGGATAGTCAAGTCCTTGTAGATCAGTCATTATCTCTAGATAGTGTTGATAGGTACCCTACCCTTATCACTGAAGGTCAGATTTCCATTGTTCGCAGGAAGAATGTTTTTGGAGGTATGATTTCCTTATCTATATTCCGAAGAGCAACCAAATAGTAACGTCTTACAAGACGGGGTATTCTTTTGTTTATACGTACCCGTTTACTTTAGGATTTAGACCTCCTATCGATCCAGTCATCATTGACTTCTGTCGTTTCTTCAGAATTTGCTTAGGACAGGTTGGTCCTCTTGTGTGGCGGGTTGTTGCGTGTCTCAGATGCTTAGGTACTTCGACCTCGGTTCCTTTTTACTTTTAACCATCTTATTCATATTTATTCTCCTGCTTTATTTCGTCAAGGGATTTTTACTCTGGCTGCTAGGAGTAAAAGAGTGTTGGTAACCCCTGGAGACGATAAGGATAGAGGTTGTTACCTCCGGTACGTTGTTGTGCCCACTGCTAGTTTAGTGGGCGAGGAAAATCATCCCTTCCCTGAGAAGTGGAATCGTGCACGTTAGTACATTTTAGCTCACATTTGTTATCTTTCTTCTTTTTGCTTGAAGTGTTTTACTAACACCGTATCTGTTTCTTCTTCCTTCAGCAATCATGGGTACTGTTGAGAATGTCTCTGGTATCCGTGATTGGGTAGAAAAATTGTTGTCGGTTGCTCCCTTAGAAGAAAGGTATTGGAAGTACTTCTCTGGTAAGTACGGTTGGAAAGTAAAGACCCACGGTAAGTGGAGCTTTGGTTTCCGCTCCTTTTCTTACTCGAGCCTTTTTTCCTCTTTAGCTTAACCTTTTTCCTTTTGATAGGGTTTCCCGCTCATGGGGTGTCTGTTGCGTCCATTCCGAAAATGTCTCTGGCTCAGGCCCAAGAGATTATTGCTGGTTTTTCTTCCTCGAAGAGGAAGTTTAGTGAGTCTCGAACTTTAGAAGAAGAAGAAGAGGGCACTTTGGTGCACAGGTCACGAAGAAGGAGGGTGATTTTGGACGATGAGTCTTCACCCGTGGATGTGCCTTCCGTGACTGAAGTCATTCCCTCTACCTCTGAAGATGCTTCTCCCTCTCCCGTACATGAGTCTGCGGATCATTTGTTCCGCGAAGGTTTTGGCCCCGCTATTGATGAAGTCCCTTTGGCTGTCTTTCCCGCTTCTTTCAGAGAAGCTTTTTCGTCTGCTCCTGCTATCTCCTCCACTCCCTTGGCTACTCCCATTGCTGCCTTGCCGTGTCTCTTTCACTCCCTCAAGTTTTCGTGCCTATTACTTCTTCTGCTCCACAATTTTCATTATCCGTGTCTCCTTTACCTCAGCATGCTTCCGTGCCTCCTCCTGTTAGAGAAGTAGGGTCTTCCAGCAAGGAGATGAGGCAAATGCTAATTGAGGTTCCGGCTGATGGAAGCCTTTTTAAGAAATCTGGCCAACCCGAAGTGTGGTTGAAGCCTTTGATTGGCCCAACAGAGAGGATTAAGCTTGATAGCCATAGCGCCGTTACATGGGCTAACGAAGTTGTTCATTCCTCTTTGAAGGTAAAATGTGTTGTTTCTCATTTCATTTTTGTACATGAAATCTATCATATCTAATTGATTTCCTTTTTTTGTAGACCAATCTTATAGGCATAGAACTTATGAAGAGGATTCTAACACTGAGCTAGAGCTAAAGGAGTGTCATGCTGAAGCAGGGAATTGGAAGGGGCAATATGAAAGCATGAGGCTCGACATGGAAGCCTTAGAAGAACAGAAGTGTACCTTGGAGCGACAGTTGAGAGTCGTGGTTGCGGAATTGGCAGTGGAGAAGGCTTCCTCTAACCAAGCGGACAAAGACAAGAGCATTCTTGAGTCATTGCTTGCTGAGCAATTATCCCGTGCCTCATAAGAAATTAGGAGCTTGAAAGATTTGGTGGGGCAGAAGGAGGAATACTCAGGCGAGCTTGTGCAGTCACTCACCCGGACTCAGGAGGATCTTCGCAATGCTTTAGATAAAGTTCAATCTCTGGAGGAGTCGATTGTTCCTTGGAGGGCTGCCCATGAAGCTGTTGAAGCTGAAAAGGACGGGCTAAGAGCTGAGCTTGAGGTATGGGAGAGAGATTATGATGCTCTCGAAGAGGCGACTGATGTCGATGTTAGTTGGGCATACATGAATTCTCGCCTCGACACATTGACGGAAATGAGTCGGGAAGATTTTGATCTTGACGCTGAAATTGCTAAAATCAAGGAAGCCATGGAGAAGGCTCAACAAGATCAGACTCTCTCTACACCTAAAGATGAGACTCCCGCTGCTCACGCCTGTTCGTCTCAAGTTGCTCTTGTTCCTGCCGCCCATGAAGAAGTCACTCCTCCTCCTCAAGAAGATTAAGATGTTGATTCACCCTTTTTTTTTATTGGTGGTTACCCCCAGCTCCATCGGGGGTAAACTTGGATCTTTTAAATTCCCCAAATGACAACTAAGGGGCACCTTAATGTATAAATTATATGCGGCTAAGTACTAGTTAGTACTTAGTTTTTACTTAGCCACTCTTTTTGAATATATGCAAGTATGACTTTTTCGCTTTGAGTTTTTGTTTCACTCTTAAGTCTTTTGCATGTTTTAATTTTTGAGGTTTTTGTTTTACCTCTGAGTTTTTGCATGAAGATGCTGAAATCACTCGTACCTTTTCGTAGTAGGCACGGTGTTGTATATAAGATGTGATCCTTTTTGTAGTAGTCTTTGTTTATGAAAGAGGGCCCTTTATGATTGACACTTAATGAAGAAGACGTCTCAACTTCATGATGGTGTAATAATGCAATAGAGTGATAGGAATTTTTCGCATGTTTAAGAATGTTTCTGAGGAAAGTTTTTTGTTTGAACTTCCACGACATTTTACATGTATTTGATTATCGTCTAAAACTCATGTTGCAACTGTTTTTATTTAACAGATTTGATATACACTTGTATTTCATAACTGTTTTTCATATGTAACAGTTTTTTCGAGTTAATACAAGGGAACAACTGTTTTTCGTTCGTAACAGTTTTTATAAAGATTGGGGCTTTCACCCGCAACTGTTTTTGTTGATAACAGTTTTTAATAAGTACGAGGGAAATGCTTTTACATCCGTAACTGTTTTATTTGATAACAGTTTTTTGAACAAATACAAGGATCTTGATCTTTCATCTGTAACTGTTTTATTTGATAACACTTTTCTATATGAGTACAAAGATTTCGTAACTGTTTTTAATCATAACAGTTTTTGAATGAGTACAATGATGATGATTTTTTACCCCTAACTGTTTTTCGATTACAACAGTTTTTGAATAAGTACAAAGATGTGCATTTCTTCCTCGTGGCTAATATTTTGCCTTTCAACCCGAAGGTTTTTTGAGTCTTCAGCTCTCTCGATTCTGCTCGTATCACTTGACTTGTTGGGTAGATAGATCTTCAGGCTCGAGCTTTGACTTTCTAATAGTCTTTTTTGCTTCGTCTTAGCCTTCCATACTGTATAGTCCCCCAAGTGTTTGAGCTTTGAAGAATAAAATCTTGAGCACTTGCCTATTCCTTCCTTGTGGTCCTTTTCCTGAAAAGGACAAACGTGCGGGACTCGAAGGTATATAGTTTTTAGATGATGACTGCTTAGCCCTTTAAAACGTCCATCAGAAAGTGTAACCCTAAACCGGGAATTGTGTTACTTCCTCGCGTTTTTGTAGGTCTAATATCATCATCTGGTGATGTGTTAGCTTTATGCTTATCATCTAAAAAAGTTAGTAAAATTAAATGTTCAAAATAAAATTGAACGTGTGATACCTGACCGGGGGTACTTCTTTTCCTTAGAAGTAGTACTTCTTCAAGTGGATGGCATTCCAGCTTGTTGGTAGGATTCTGCCGTCCATGGCTTCTAGCTCGTAGGCGCCCTTCCCAGCTATGCCTCAGACTTTGTAAGGTCCTTCCCAATTTGGATTCAACTTTCCTGCGCCTGCTTCTTTCGTTGGTTGAAAGACTTTTTTTAGGACGAAATACCCAATCTTGAAGTATCTGAGATGAGCTTTACGGTTGTAATAACGCTCTATGATTTGTTTTTGAGCTGCCATCCGTATTAGCGCTGCTTCCCTTCGTGTTTCAAGCAGATCCAGATTAGTCCTCAATTCGTCATCATTTGCTTCCTCCGTGG
This sequence comes from Nicotiana undulata, assembly GCA_005239495.1. Taxonomy (NCBI): domain Eukaryota; kingdom Viridiplantae; phylum Streptophyta; class Magnoliopsida; order Solanales; family Solanaceae; genus Nicotiana; species Nicotiana undulata. The sequence continues at coordinate 94,540 of ML278169.1, forward strand.
TTGTTATAAAACTTATGCTTGGTTCGCCAATTTCCATAGGTATTAAGGCTTTTGAGCCATAGACAAGTCCGAACGGAGTTTCTCCCGTGGCTATTTTTGAAGTTGTTCTATATGCCTATAGTACCGCTGGTAACTCATCAGGCCAATTTCCTTTGGCTTTATCTAGCCTCTTCTTCAGGTTGTTGATGATGATTTTATTCGTCGATTCTTCTTGACTGTTAGCCACGGGGTGGTATGGCGTTGAAGTGGTCCGTTTGATTTGTCAGCTTTCGAATAATTCTGTGATTTGTGAGCCTATGAACTGTGGTCCATTATCACACACGATCTCATTTGGTATACCAAAGCGGCATATTATGTTTCGCCACAAGAAGCTTTTAACTTCCTTTTCTCGCACTTGTTTGAATGCTTCTGCCTCTACCCATTTTGTAAAATATTCGGTTAGTACGAGTAGAAACCGTACCTGTCCTTTAGCTGGGGGAAGAGGTCCCACTATGTCCATACCCCATTTCATGAAGGGCCATGGGGATATAATTGGATGCAATAATTCCGCTGGTCGATGCATGTTATCGGCGAACCTTTGGCACCTGTCGCATTTAGATACGAAGTTCTCGGCTTCTTCTTCCATCTTGGGCCAGTAGTACCCAGCTCTGATTAAGGTTTTTACCAAGGATCTCGCTCCTGAATGATTTCCGCAGTGTCCTTCGTGGACTTCTTTCATCACGAACTCCGTTTGATTAGGTCTGAGGCATTTAGCTAGGGTCCATCCGAACATCTTACGATATAATGAATTGCGAATAAGGCAGTACCGTGCAGCTTTACGGCGAAGTGCTTGAGCTATTTTCTTGTCTCCAAGTACGTTGCCATTCTGCCAAAAATTAAGAATTTCGTTTCTCCAATCCCAGGTTAAATTGTTGAAAGTTACCTCGTTCCTGTCCTGGTCGATCGCTGAATGGAATAGATGAACGAAAATTGCATTGTCTTTGTTTGTTACTTTCGTGACTGTTTCGAGGTTAGCTAATGCATCTGCCTCTGCATTTTCCTCTCTAGGTATTTGTATTACCTTCCATGTTTGAAATTGCCTTACGAGTTCTCGTGCCTTTTCTAGATACTGTTGCATTCGAATCTCTCGAGCGATGTAAGTCCCCTGCAGTTGATTTACTACCAGTTGGGAGTCGCTGTTGATTACGATTTGCTCGATTGAGAGTTCTCGTGCGAGTTCTAGTCCTGCAATAACAGCTTCATACTCTGCTTCATTGTTAGTTATAGGATAACATTTGATAGCCTGCCGTGTCTTGTCACCCGTGGGTGATATTAAGACTATGCCTAAGCCGGCGCCTTTTACATCGGAAAAGCCATCGGTAAATAGGGTCCATAGACCCGGACTAACACCGTAAAAGAGTTGTAACTCTTTTTCCGCTTCACGGACAATGCTATTACTAAAGTCAACAACAAAATCAGCTAATATTTGAGACTTAATTGCAGTCCTAGGTTGATATATTATTTCATGCTCACTTAATTCTATGGCCCACTTGGCTAATCTTCCTGACAGTTCTTGTTTATGCAAAATATTTCTGAAAGGATATGAAGTCACAACAATGATTGGATGACATTGAAAATATGGTTGTAATTTTCTAGATGCCATTATTAAAGCTAAGGCTAACGTTTGTAGATGTGGATATCTAGTTTCAGCATCTAGTAAAGTTTTACTTACATAATAAATAGAAGATTGTTTACCTTTATCTTCTCTTACCAATACTACACTTATAGCAATTTCTGAGACAACTAGGTAGATGTACAGTATCTCCCCTTCTTTTGGTGTTGATAGCAACGGGGGTTTTGATAGATAAGCCTTCAGATTCTTGAGGGCTTGTTGACATTCTTCAGTCCATTCGAACTAATTTTGCTTTTTGAGGACTGAAAAGAATTTAAAACTTTTTTCGAATGACCTGGAAATAAATCTTCCTAAAGCTGCGTGTAAAGACCCGTAAAAATTTCATGTCTAAAATAATGCCTGAATAGGTCCCTGTGTTGTTATAACTGTAGAAATTTTAAAAAACGGACCTTTTTGAAGTTAAAAATACCACGGGACTTAAAACATAAAAAATTTCAAAATTGTGTTGTTATGCGACGCACTATGCGATCGCATAACAGGTATGCAGACCGCATAGTGGTCGCATACATGGGGCAGCCTTCTATCTAATTTGAGGACAGTTATGCGGCCCAAGATGCAATCTCATTGGGAATGCGGACCGCATAGCTATTGCATTCTTGCACCTCCATTTTTGCGGAGGAGGTTATGCGACACACTATGCGATCGCATAACAGGTATGCGGACCGCATAGCTATTGCATTCTTGCACCTCCATTTTTGCGGAGGAGGTTATGCGACACACTATGCGATCGCATAACAGGTATGCGGACCGCATAGAGGTCGCATACCAGGGCAGTCTGGTTTCCCTTTTTGGCCCAATGAGGGCCAAATATGCGACAGGAATGCGGACCGCATAGCAGGAATGCGATCGTATTTCCTGCTTCGGAGCTCTTTTAATTTCTAATTTGCACCCGACCCCCAGTTTAATAAAATACCCCTATCCTTCATTTTTAACATGCATCTGAACAAAAATAGAGAGAAGTGAGATTGGGTTCTAGAGAGAGAAGTCCTCATCTTCCCCAAATCGATTTTTTAAATATCACTCAGGCCCGAAGATTATAGAGTAGTCTTCATCTTCTTCACTCTAAGAGGTAAGTCCCCACCCCATTTCCTTTTATTCTCAGGTTTTATCTAGAAAGGGGTAGAACACATAAATTGATCCTTGAAGATAAAAGCTAAGACCTTGCATGCATGTTCATGATCTATTCTAATATAGAAAGAGGGTGTAAGGTAGAGCAATTTTCCACTAAGAAGGGGATTAATTAATCAAAGGGACCACATAGTGTTTGATTAAATGCCTAAATGAGCCGAGTTATGTTCATGGTTCCAAATTTCTAAGTGAAATATGTCACATTGTGGAATAGATTGACGGTGCTAGACAGTCCGGTGATTTGTGATAAAAACTAATGGGAAATTCCGATTCGAGGTATGTATGGAAAACTTTAATATTTGTAGAGTCACCTTGTTGGTGTCCGAGGACACGGTAAGAACTTCTTGCTTGAGCATATGTGAATTGATTGTCCGGCTGTGTTGAGGTGTAACATTTCATTCCCTGATTTTCTTAGTGGATTACCATGCTAATTGAGATTTTGAAGGGTGATTCTCTGTGCTTATCCTATCATGTGTAAGGCTTGTTAAACGTTCAAATATGTCGATATAGGAGTATGTGCTACTAAATGAAAGAATGTTAATGTACCCTAATGTGGGAATGTATTTAATTGCTAAAGGTCGTGTGTGAAAAATGATGAATAGAAATTGTGAATTGAATTAGTTGAGTTAAATAATTTTGGCAACACCATATATGAATCAGTGTTTGGTAAGGATCATTGTGCCTTGATTTCACATAGTTATGGGTTGATATGAACTTATATTCTTTATGATGAAAACCCTTATGATTTAATTGTTGGTTGTTGTTGCTATCAAATATGATTGTACGGTGGGATCGGGTTTCATGCCGCAACACGAAGTAATAAGGGTGGAGAGGTAATAAGGGTGAAATGTGATTGTATGATGGGATCGGGTTGCACGCCGCAACACGAAGTAATAAGGGTGGAGAGGTAATAAGGGTGAAACATGATTGTACGGTGGGATCAGTTTGCGCGCCGCAACACGAAGTAATAAGGGTGGAGAGGTAATAAGGGTGAAATGTGAACAGATGAACAATTGAAATGAGTAATCGTGAAATCTTCATTTGTGATTTTATGTATACTTGTGTGATACCTGTGTGGTTACCCTGATTGTCTTCCAATTGTGTATTACCTGATTTTACTTAGAATAAACTTTGTTCATACATACTAGTACTATTCAACGGTACTAACGTCCCTTTTGCCAGGGGCGCTACATCTTTTATATGGATGTAGGTGGTTCCATAGCAGGTAGCTCAACCCACCATTAGTGGTGCCTCCTCTTCATCTTTTCAGCAGTTCTGGTGAGCCCCATTTCTTCTCGGGGCCGTGTGTGGACTATATCTTTCTCTTTTTCTTATGTTGTAAAAGGTATAGCCGGGGCCTTGTTACCGGCAAGTCTATGTAAACTCCTTGTACTCTTAGAGGATCTGTAGACACGTTGTGGGTTGTATATATGTGTATTTTGGGTGATAGTTGTATTCACTCGTGATTGTGGGTCGTATCGGAAATGTTGTATGTAATTTGTACGTTTTGGGAGTATCAATTGCTAAAATGTTAAAGGAAGAAAGGAACTTAAGTTGTAAATCCATGATTAAATTTGCTACTTCATATGGAATATTGTATATTATGAACACGGGGAAATACACAGGGTAGGAAAGGAAATCCAGGTCCACTTGACTGGGTCCACCCGGTTAGGCACCGGTCTCGTCCCTCGATTTTGGGTCGTGACAAACTTGGTATCAGAGCCTAAGTTTTTAAAAGTGTCCTAGGATGCCTCGGAGCCGTGTCTAGTAGAGCCCTTCTTATCGGTGTGTTGTCGACCACATCTATAATTAGGGGGGTGCATGGACATTTAGGAAAATACCCTTTCATTGCTACTCTATATCGTGCGATGTGGTGAAAGGTGAGGTTGTCTATCCCTAAGTCGTGCATTGTCCCATTTTTTAGTAAATGGCACCCAAGAAGAGAGCTCGACTCGGCCTAGAGGCCAATGCCACCCCAAGTGTGGTCATAAATTCCTTATCTGACGGTGCGGGTGAGAATGATTCCCCGACCCTAAATCTGTCTGACCCTTCCAATCCAGGCCAAACTGTTCCAATTCCTGCTCCAACGGAGGGTGCCACAGTCCCTCCCGCTGATGTTCATGATCCTTCCTCAGTCCCAGCTTCCGGTCCCGGTATTTCTGATGGGGACCTCAGGAGAGCTATTCAGATGTTGACTCAGCTAGTGGCCTCTCAGGCCCAAAGATCACATACTGCCCTTGATCCTTCTAGCGAGCAAGGGGATTCTTCGGGTTCCAGAGTCAACCAGTTTCTGCGGCTAGCCCCTCCAGAGTTCACAAGCACCGACCCAGAGGCCTATCCTCAGGACTTTATAGATGAAATGTACAAAACTCTCCGGGTTATGAGGTCTACTGAGACATAGGGGGTGGATTTAGCTTCCTATCGGTTGAAGGGAGCGGCATATTCATGGTTCGAGATGTGGGAGAGTTCCCGTGGAGAGGGGAGCCCTCCGGCAAGGTGCGTAGAGTTTGTGGATGCTTTCATAGATCATTTCTTGCCTATCGAGACTAGGGCAGCCCGTACTGCAGAGTTTGAGGTCCTTAAGCAGAGCAACATGAGTGTGTGGGAATACCATATAGAGTTCATGCGCTTGTCCAAGTATGCTATCCACATGATGCCGTCTATGGAGGCCAGAGTTCGTCGGTTTGTTCAGGGCCTTGGTCCCTTGGTTATCAATGAGGCTGCTACAGCTGCTTTGCACTCAGATATGAACTATGGGAAGATTGTGGGATTCGCCCAGGCTACGGAGGCTCGGAAATTAAAGATAAGAATGGAGAGGGAGAGCAGTAGTAGGGCCCAGTCAGCGGTCAACCCCAGTAGTTCAGTTGGAGGAGGGGATCATCCCTGGGGAGAGGGTCATCGGGGCCATCTCAGTCCTATGTTCAGTCCTCAGCCAACGCACTGCCATCAAGGCACAGTTATCAGCAGGGAGGTCTATTTGGGCCAAGTTCAGATAGCAGGAGGTTCCATCAGTCCGGTCGTTCAAGTGGGAGGTTCCAGCAACAGCGGAGGGCCCCATGCCCTAAGTATGGGAGGTTTCATTCTGATCCTTGTTCTTGGATGTACCGATGTGCTATAGATGCATAGAGAGGCCATGTTCAGAGAGACTGTCGTGCACCCAGTCAGGGCATAGGTAGGGGTGCTGCTCAGTCGTCCAGTTCTTCGGCCGCTACATCTTCAGCACGCCCTCCAGCTCCAGCAGGGCGCAGTGCAGCTAAGGGTAGAGCACGAGGTCAAGGGGGACCCAGTCGATTCTATGCTTTGAGTGGTCGCCAGAGTGCGGAGGCTTCTCCAGATGTTTCCACAAGTATTCTGACTGTTCAATCACATGATGTCTATGATCTTATTGATCATGGGTCTTCATTGTCATATGTCACTCCATTTATTGCTTCAAGTTTTGGGATAGAACCCGAACAACTTCATGAGTCGTTCTCTGTGTCGACTCCGGTTGGTGATTCTATCACGGCCGTGCGAGTGTATAGGAATTATGTTATCGCGGTGTGTGGTCAGGATACCACGGCCTATCTTATTGAGTTATAAATGATAGATTTTGATGTAATCATAGGGATGGATTGGCTCTACTCGTGCTTTGCTAAACTCGACTGTTGAACAAGAATTATGAGGCTCGAGTTTCCTAATGAACCAGTTATTGAATGGGAAGGGAATGATGTTGTGCCGAGGGGTAGGTTTATTTCCTATATTAAGGCTTCCAAAATGATCAGGAAGGGGTGCATCTATCATTTGGTCCGGGTTGCGGACACCACTTCAGAGGTGCCTGTTCCCGAGTCCGTGCTAGTTGTGAATGAATTTCTTGAAGTTTTCCGGATGAGATTCCTGGGATTCCGCCAGATAGAGAGATCAATTTCGGGATTGATGTATTGCCATATATGCAGCCAATATCTATTCCACCTTACAGGATGGCACCGACAGAATTGAGAGAGCTAAAAGAACAATTGAAAGATCTATTGGAAAAGGGTTTCATTCGGCCAAGTGTGTCGCCTTGGGGCGCACCGCTTCTTTTTGTTAGAAAGAAGGATGGATCGCTTCGGATGTGTATTGATTATCGGCAGCTCAACAAGGTCACCATCAAAAACAAATACCCATTGCCTCTGATAGATTATTTGTTCCATCAATTGCAAGGTGCTAGGTTCTTCTCAAAGATTGACTTACGGTCCGGGTTTCACCAGTTAAAGATCAGGGAGCAGGATATTACTAAGACCGCCTTCAGGACTCGTTATGGGCACTTTGAATTTCTGGTAATGTCTTTTGGGCTAACCAACGCCCCAGCAGCTTTTATGGATCTTATGAATCGGGTTTTCAAACCGTTTCTTGACTCCTTTGTGATTGTCTTTATTAATGATATCCTCGTTTATTCGCGAGGTCAGGAAGATCATGCTAATCACCTCAGATCAGTTCTGCAGACTCTTCATCAGCACCAGTTGTATGCAAAGTTTTCAAAATGTGAGTTTTGGCTAGAATCAGTCACCTTTTTGGGCCATGTTGTTTCCAGGGAAGGGATTCGGGTTGATCCCCAAAAGCTTGCAGCGGTAAAGGATTGGCCTAGACCAACGACCCCGACAGAGATTCGCAGTTTCTTGGGTCTAACTGGGTATAATCGGATGTTCCTGGAGGGATTCTCCACCCTCGCCTCCCCATTGACTAAGCTGACGCAGAAAGCGGTTAAATTTCAGTGGTCTGATGTTTGTGAAGAGAGTTTTCAAGAATTGAAGTCGAGATTGACTTCGGCGCCGGTGTTGACCTTGCCAGAAGGTACAGAGGGATTTGTGGTTTATTTTTATGCTTCGAGAGTTGGTTTGGGGTGTGTGTTGATGCAATGTGGTAAGGTAATAGTGTATGCTTCAAGGCAGCTCAAGAACCACGAGAAGAATTATCCGACGCATGATTTGGAGCTCGCAGCGGTTGTGTTTGCATTGAAAATCTGACGGCATTATCTTTATGGGGTCCATGTGGACGTGTTCACAGACCACAAGAGTCTTCAGTATTTATTCAAGCAGAAGGAGTTGAACTTAAGGCAGCGGAGGTGGTTACAATTACTCAAGGACTATGATATAAATATTTTGTACCATCCAAGAAAGGCGAATGTGGTAGCCGACGCTCTTAGTCGGAAATCCATTTGTATCTTGGCACATTTGGAAGCCGGTCAGAGTCCTTTATCTCGGGAGGTTTATCAGTTGGCCAGTCTTGGGGTCTGTCTTTCGACCTCAAATAAGGGGAATGTCGTGGTGCATAATGGAGCGGAGTCTTCGCTTGTAGCGGAAGTCAAGCGAAGGCAATTTAGGGATCCGACTTTGGCACAATTGAGGGAAGCAATTTTGAATCACAAGACTTCAGCATTTTCACTCGGCAATGATGATAGTGTCTTACGGTGCCAAAGGAGGCTATGTGTTCCGGATGTGGACGATCTTCGGGAGAGAGTCATGACATAGTATCACAATTCTAGGTATTCCGTACACCCAGGTTCTACGAAGATGTATCACGATCTCAAGGAGATTTTCTGGTGGAATGGTATGAAGAGGTGTGTGGCGGACTTTGTGGCTAGGTGTCCGAATTGTCAGCAAGTGAAGGCCGAGCTTATGGAAATACTGATGTGGAAATGGGAAATGATCAATATGGACTTCGTGGTAGGTTTACCCCGCACTCAGCGCAAGTTCGACTCAATTTGGGTAATAGTGGATCAACTCACGAAGTCAGCACATTTCTTGCCAGCCAAGTCCACCGATACTGCAGAACAGTACGCTCAGTTGTATATCCAAGAAATAGTCAGACTCCGTGGAACTCCAGTTTCTATTATCTCGGATCGAAGGGCCCAGTTCACAGCTAACTTTTGGAGGAAATTTCAGCAAGGTTTGGGTACTCAGGTAAATCTCAGCACAACTTTCCATCCACAGACGGACGGTCAAGCAGAGCGGACTATTCAGACTCTTGAAGATATGTTGCGGGATTGTGTTTTAGATTTCAAGGGTAGCTGGGATGATCACTTGCCGCTTATAGAATTTGCTTACAATAACAGTTTTCATGCTAGTATTCAGATGGCCCCATTTGAAGCATTATACATAAGGAGGTGTAGGTCTCTGATTGGATGGTTTGAGGTTGGTGAGGCGGAATTGTTAGGACCGGATCTTGTGCACCAAGCTATGGAAAAAGTTAGAGTCATTTAGGAGAGGATGAAAACTGCTCAGAGTCACCAGAAATCCTATGCGGACGTTCGTCGTAGAGATTTGGAGTTTTAAGTAGATGATTGGGTATTCTTGAAGGTGTCTCCCATGAAGGGGGTGATGCGGTTTGGGAAGAAAGGGAAATTGATCCCGAGGTATGTCGGGCCATATCGAATCGCTCAAAGGATAGGGCAAGTAGCGTATAGGCTGGAATTGCCCCCTGGAATGTCAATAGTGCATCCAGTGTTTCATGTGTCCATGTTAAAGAAGGTAATTGGAGATCCAGCTTCCATCGTGCCAGTTGTGACCATTGAAATTAATGAGGAATTATCATATGAAGAGGTTCCGGTTGCTATTCTTGATAGGCAAGTCCGTAGATTGAGAAATAAGGAAATTGCTTCTGTTAAAGTGTCATGGCGAAGTCAGCAAGTCGAGGAAGCCACGTGAGAAGCGGAAAGTGAAATGAAAGACAAATATCCTCATTTGCTTAAATAAGTCTAGTAGTGATCGTGAGAACTGCCATCTCCAAGCAATTGCACCCTTGTGTCTAATTTTGTGCAAGAACACTTCACTCTCCTAATTTTCTTACTATTGAAACATCTCAAGTTGTGCCATATCTGTGTATGTTGTGATTATTTGGGAAATGTGCAACTCCTTGAAGTAAGCTAAATTATGAACAATTCATGTGATAGCTAAATGATATGCAAGTTGTGGTGTTAACTGAATTATGTATGAGCATGTTGAAGTGATTGAATTATATACACTTTGATGAGATAACTAAATTATGTGCAAGTTGTTGGAGTAATTTAAAATGTGTGAAATTGGTTAACAATGTGTTTCGGGGGCTCTCTGACAGGTAGATAGGCCTAATTACAAAGGAAACTCTGACAAAATTTTCAGAAAATATCGGAGTTAGTGAAAATTTGGGGGTTTGCATATCGTGTTGTCAAAATGATTCCCCGATCCTCATTCGAGGACGAATGATTTTAAGTGGGGGAGGATGTAAAGACCCGTAAAAATTTCATGTATAAAATAATGCCCGAATAGGTCCCTGTGTTGTTATAACTGTAGAAATTCTTAAAAACTGACCTTTTTGAAGTAAAAAGTACCCCGGGACTTAAAACATAAAAGTTTCCAGAATTGCGATGCATTATGAGATCGCATAACAGGTATGCGGACCGCATAGTGGTCGCATACATGGGCAGCCTTCTGTCTAATTTGAGGACAGTTATGCGGCCCAAGATGCGATCGCATTTTGGGAATGCGGACCGCATAGCTGTCGCATTCTTGCACCTCCATTTTTGCGGAGGAGGTTATGCGACGCACTATGCGATCGCATAACATGTATACGGACCGCATAATGGTCGCATACCAGGGCAGTCCGGTTTCCCATTTTGGCCCATTTGAGGGCCAACTATGCGACAGAATTGCGGACCGCATAGCAGGAATGCGATCGCATTCCTGACCGCATTTCCTGCTTCGGGGCTCTTTTAATTTCTAATTTGTACCCGACCCCCAGTTTAATAAAACACCCCTCCCCTTCATTTTTAACATGCATCTGAACAAAAATAGAGAGAAATGAGAGTGGGTTCTAGAGAGAGAAGTCCTCATCTTCCCCAAATCAATTTTTCAAATGTCACCCAGGCCCGGAGATTATCGAGTAGTCTTCATCTTCTTCACTCTAAGAGGTAAGTCCCCACCCAATTTCCTTTTTAATTCTCAGGTTTTAGCTAAAAAGGGGTAGAACACATAAATTGATCCTTGAAGATAAAAGCTAAGACCTTACATGCATGTTCATGATCTATTCTAATATAGCAAGAGGGTGTAAGGTAGATCAATTTTCCACTAAAAAGGGGATTAATTAATCAAAGGGACCACATAGTGTTTGATTAAATGCCTAAATAAGCTGAGTTATGTTCATGGTTCCAAATTTCTAAGTGAAATATGTCACATTGTGGAACAGATTGACGGTGCTAGACGGTCCGGTGATTTGTGATAAAAACTAAAGGGAAATTCCAATTCGAGGTATGTATGACAAACTTTAATCTTTGTAGAGTCACTTTGTTGGTGTCCGAGGACACGATAAGAATTTCTTGCTTGAGTGTGAATTGATTGTCCAGCTGTGTTGAGGTGTAAGATTTCATTCCCTGATTTCTTAGTGGATTACCATGCTAATTGAGATTTGAAGGGTGATTCTTTGTGTTTATCATATCATGTGTAAGGCTTGTTAAACGTTCAAATATGTCGATATGGGAGTATGTTCTACTAAATGAAATAATGTTAATGTACCCTAATATGAGAATGTATTTAATTGCTAAAGGTCGTGTGTGGCAAATGATGAACAGAAATTGTGAATTAAATTAGTTGAGTTAAATAATTTTTGGCAACACCATATATGAATCACTGTTTGGTAAGGATCATTGTGCCTCGATTTCACATAGTTATGGGTTGATATGATCTTATGTTCTTGATGATGAAAATCCCTGTGATTTAATTATTGGTTGTTGTTGCTATCAAATGTGATTGTACGGTGGGATCGGGTTGCACGCCGCAACACGAAGTAATAAGGGTGAAGAGGTAATAAGGGTAAAATGTGAACAGATGAACAATTGAAATGAGTAACTGTGAAATCTTCATTTGTGATTTTCTGTATACTTGTGTGATACCTGTGTGGTTACCCTGACTGTCTTCCAATTGTGTATTACCTGATTTTACTTAGAATAAACTTTGTTCATACATACTAGTACTATTCAACGGTAGTAACGTCCCTTTTGCCGGGGGCGCTACATCTTTTATATGGATGTAGGTGGTTCCATAGCAGGTAGCTCAGCCCGCCATTAGTGGTGCCTCCTCTTCATCTTTTCAGCAGTTCTGGTGAGCCCCATTTCCTCTCGGGGTCGTGTGTGGACTATATCTTCCTCTTTTGCTTATGTTGTAAAAGGTATAGCCAGGGCCTTGTTACCGGCAAGTCTATGTAAACTCCTTGTACTCTTAGAGGCTCCGTATACACGATGTGGGTCGTATATATGTGTATTTTGGGCGATAGTTGTATTCACTAATGATTGTGTGTCGTATCGAAAATGTTCTATGTAATTTGTACGCTTTGGGAGTATCAATTGCTAAAATGTTAAAAGAAGAAAGGAACTTAAGTTGTAAATCCATGCTTAAATTTTAAATTATCTACTTCATATGAAATATTGTATATTATGAACACAGGGAAATACGCAAGGTAGGAAAGAAAATCCAGGTCTGCTTGACTAGGTCCACCCGGTTAGCCGCCGGTCTCGTCCCTCAGTTTTGGGTCGTGACACTGCGATTCTTCTCGTTAGTCTTTGAACTTCTTTTTTATTTGTTAGTATATCAGGTGTTTCTTCTATAGCTTTAATTTGAGCGGGATTTACCTCTATTCCCCTGTTTGATACAAGGAAACCCAAAAGTTTACCTGATTGTACACCAAAAGCGCATTTTTCTAGATTTAGCTTCATATTATACCTGCGTAAAATGTCAAAAGTAGTAGAAAGATGCTGGTAATGGGAATGAATCTTCGGGGCATGCTTTATTTAAATCTATATAATCTACGCATACTCTCCATTTTCCATTCTTTTTAGGTACTACCATAGTGTTAGCTAACCAGTTAGGGTACGTTACCTCTCGTATCGAACCAATTTTCAAGAGTTTTTGTACCTCTTCTTCAATCACTTGGTTCTTGAATTGTCCTTGCCTTCTTTTCTTCTTTTCAACTGGGGCTCAGCCTCATGCCTACATACACCTTCTGTTCAGGTTTTTGTTCAAACAATGGAACAACTTCGAGCTCTTCCGTAGTTGTTTTGATGTGTTCGTCTTCATCTGGTTCATGAATGACGTCCGGTATGGAATCTACATTTGTGTGGTCCAATGCATCTTCCGTGGTGATTGGATTTACCTTCTCGTGAGTATCTCCTTCTGTATCTGCTTGAACGTTCACTTCTTTTGTACATGTTTGGTCAGTAACTTTTTTCGTACCTTTTTGACCGGTGACATCTGTCTGGAAGCTTTCTCTATCTTTCGATTCTTCCGTATCTACTTTTTTGTTATAATGTGCCGCAGAATTTATATTTCTGGAGGTCTGTTGATCACCCTAATCTGTCTGATTCCCAATTCTGAGGGAAACTTAATTACCTGGTGTAAGGTGGATGGTACTACTTTCATGTCGTGGATCCAGGGCCTTCCCATAACCACGTTATAATCCATGTCAGTATCAATGACCTGGAATTTGGTGTTCTTAGTTACTCCCTCAGCGTAAGTGCTAAGTTCGATCTCTCCTTTGGTTATCACTATAGAGTTATCGAACCCTGATATGGCTCGTGCCTTTGGGATCACCTGATTTCCCATGAGCATTTCTTCCACGACTCTTAGCAAAATGATATTGACTGAACTACCTGGATCAATCAACACCCTTTTAACGTTAGTGTCATGAATGAGTAAGGATATTACCAGAGCATCGTTGTGGGGGAGCATTAGTCCGCAAAAATCTGCATCGTCAAAGGTTATATTATCTTCATATGGATGTTCTCGAACTCGCTTTCCGTGGGTAATTGTGACCTTCGAGACTAATTTACAAACTATTTCGTTCACTTTCTCTCCTCCATGTATCACATTGACGGTTCTTTTTGGAGATGGAGGCTTCGGGGGTTCCTGCCTGTTCTTCATATATGTCTGTTTATCTTTATCACTAAACAATTCTGTTAAATAGCCCTGTTTAAATAATTGTTCTATTTCACCTTGTAAAAATCTGCAATCTGCAGTCCTATGTCCATGATCATTATGGAATTCACACCAGAAATCAGGGTTCCTTTTATTTGGGTTTGACCGAATTTCTTTGGGCCATTTAACCTTATCTCCCATATTTCTTAATATCAAAACAAGTTCAGGAGTACTTACATTAAAGGTATGATCCCCGATTCGTGCATTACTTCTAGGTCGTTCATCCCGACCCTTTCTGGATCTAGATGAGGATGAACCTACATCCATGCTTGGTGGTCTATAATCTGACATAGTATTTTCAAACCTGGAGCGAGTTTTGCGTCCCGATGGTCCTAAGTAAGGATCGTACCTATTTTTACCTGATCTCTTGTCTGATTCAGATCGCCTGGATCTGGAATAATCTTCGTCTTTCGAACGAGCAATGATATCTTCTTCTCTTCAAAGTTTAGTATTGTACCTGTTATATACATCATTCCACGTTGTAGCTGGGAATTCCCTCAAATTTTCTTTGAATCTCCTCGTGGCTTCTGAGCTTTTGTCGTTTAGATTACTCGTGAATGGCATGGCTTCCCAATTATCAGGTACCCTGGGTAATTGCATTCTTTCTTGCTGGAACCTGTCTACAAATTCACGGAGTAGTTCCGTGTCTCCTTGCTTGATTTTAAATATGTCCTCCATTCTTTTCTCGACTTTTTGTGCACCAGAGTGTGCTTTTATGAAAGAATCTGCAAGCTCAGCAAAAAAATCAATAGAATTTTCAGGGAGAAGAGAATACCATGTTAGGGCTCCTTTGGTAAGTGTTTCTCCGAACTTTTTGACAAGGACTGATTCAATCTCTTGTTTCGTTAAGTCGTTGCTCTTTACTCCGGTGGTAAAAGCAGACACATGGTCGCGTGGGTCAGTTGTTCCGTCATACTTAGGAACGTTAGGCATTTTAAATTTCTTGGGTATATGCAAGGGTTCTACGCTTGGTTTCAAAGGTTGTTGAGAATATCTATCAACATCAATGCCTTTGATAACAGGCGGTACTCCAGGAATTTGCTCGATTCGATCGTTTTGTTCCTTTACCTGTTTCTGCAAGGTTAGTAGTAAATTTTGTAATTCAGTATTATTAGTCATACCTGGTCTCGTTTCAAGAGATTCGTTAGGAGTGTCATCCCTTACTGAGTTTACCAACCCAGACTGAGAATTTTCCACGGTCATTGTGTTATTAGGAGGTGGTGTCAGTGATGTAGGTGATGTTGCTAGTAATCCCCTTGCAAATTCTTGCAAAGCTTGACTCGTATACTCTGTAATCATCTGCTTTATTCGATCTTGTTCTACTGTTTGATCATTTTTGTTGTTATCGTTGTTGTTGTTGGATCTCTCTTGGGATTGTTCCCTTGAACCTCTTGGGGATGGAAGAGGTGATGGAATCCTATCTCTCTGTTGATTGTTGTCGTTGGAGTTCGACATAGTTTAGAGGATATCAATTGAAAAGCAAACAAAGATTATCAGATTCCCGGTAACGGAACCAATTTGTTTTGACCAAAGAATTAGATCCTTTGACCAAAGCTATTTTTAGGATGAACACGGGTTACTGATAATCAAAGAAATAATAGTAAGTAAAGAAGAGTCAGTAAATGACGATAATAAGATGCTTAGAAAAAATAAAGTGTATTGCATTCGTCGTTCAGATGTCCTTTACAAGTTATATTCTCTTCCCTTATATAGGGAATTTCTTATATAACGTCAACCTCTCACAATGATCGCTCATTAATGACTAATTATTACATTAATGGGACGTTACAAGGAGTAATCGTAACTGTTGCGTGAAGATTGTGTAACGTGTGAGTCCTTAATTGAGGATCTCCGAATCTGCCCGTAGCTCTGTACGGATTTATTCGGACCGTGTCTCTTCTTTGTCTCAATTAGGTTGGGTTCCCGTAGCTGATTACCCCGTAGGTTTATTGATCTGCACCTCTCTGTTCCGTACCTCTTTATAGAATCATATCCAGCTGTCATATTTTCATTGGTCCACGTAGCTGGCTGAGTTGTCAAGAATCATCTTACGTGTGCAACTCTTTTTTACCGATACAACTTCAAGGTATTGAACATGTTTTCTTTCGTATGATTTGGATTTATCTTTTTGAATATTTAATCTTCTATAGACTTTATTCGTGAGTCACAACTTGGTTCATATCTTTTCACTTGTGTGATTTGTATTTGCTTAATTTCTTTTACACTACTATAGAATAATTGATGGATCTATACTCTTGTTATCTTTCATGTTTTCTTAATTCATCACCCTTTAAATAGTAAAAATATCGAGAGAGTTTTGTGAAGTCCTATAAAAGTACGCAGGTTATTGCATTATACTTCTACTAGTGACTTTTACATGACACAAAAAAATAATCGAAATTAACTGAACCGTACCGATACCGAATAGAAACCGACATAATTGGGACGGTTTCAGAAAGTCTACTTTTGGTTATACATAGTAGAATAACCGAAAAAATGGTATGGTACAAATTTTATAAAATAACCAGTCGAACCGAACCATTAACACCCCTACCCCACAGTGTGGGATAACACTGAGTATGTTGTTGTTATTGTTGTTGCAAATATTGAAATATTATTTTGAATTCCTTGTGATTTTATCCTTAGTTTAGTAACATCTAGAAATAAAAAAATTGATATTAAGTAAAATGACGATTTTCACTCACTTATCTATTTTTTTCGAGTAAAATTTATGTCAAAGCCTTATAAGCTGAGACAGTTTTACTACTCCATATTATGGTTTAAATCTTAATTTGATTTTTCAATACTACAATGACTTATGTTAGCACACAAAACATTGTTTAGA
Source organism: Nicotiana undulata (assembly GCA_005239495.1). Lineage (NCBI taxonomy): Eukaryota > Viridiplantae > Streptophyta > Magnoliopsida > Solanales > Solanaceae > Nicotiana > Nicotiana undulata. Next base: position 111,143 of record ML278169.1, read on the forward strand.
GCTCTTTTTCTTTCTTAAATTTATACTCTATTTCGAGTAAAAATTCGTTCTATTTGAATTTTATTCATATTCGGTTCAAATTCTTGTTTGATTTTCAACCAACCTCGATCAATAATACCGCAAAACTAAATTAGTTGACACAACACAAATTCTAGTATACGTTATTGAATTATTTTGAGTTACTAAGTAATTATGATTTATTACAAGCATACGTAAATTTTAAAAGATACTAATGAAAGTTTTTTTTTATCAAATCCCTAATTCATTTATTATTCAAGTCTTTGATTCATTTGTCCGATAATATTATTTCAAAAGTCTAGTTGTTTAACGTTCTGTTTGGATCATTGTTACCCATCGTTTTATAACGTATCGTATAGCATTGCATGTGATAGTTTAATAATCACGGGTGAGAACAACACTAGCGTACCTGTCAACAAAGCAGCGGAAGAATTGTCGAACACCACCAAAATAATAGCCCCAAGTCGTATTCTGAATCTCTAGGAAACAAAGTTTTTGTTCACAAACTAGATGCCTAAAGTTTGCTGCGTTCTTACTTTTTCTTGCCAGGGAGAATCTCTGTACTGAAGAGAAATATATATAGAAAAGGGTATGAAAAGAACTGCCAATAACTTTTCTGTTTCCACGTTTCCACTTCTTTGTAACGTGCATCACTTCTCCTATCTATATGGGAGTTAATAAACTTCCATCAACCATATCTTGTATAAGTGGGTCGGGTCAGTCCACATATGCGGCCCGTAACTTAAAAACTCAATATCCTACATCTCCCACTTCGCACATGGTGGACTATATCCAAACCAGTACCATGGCAATAACGCACGTAATTTATACTAGCAAATAGTTCGTGCGACCTGCGAGCATTAAGAGCTATAATATTGTTAAACCCTTTAAGGTTTCTTAACAGCTCCATTTAGAAATCCAATCACATGTGGAAAAGATTCACTACTACCATGAGGATCTTATTATTACTCGCAATACCCCAGACAACATTAGCTATTGTAGTAGCTACTTATTCGATCCCCCATCCTCGAAAGCGGCAAACTCGAGTTATCATATAATATTGTATCCACAATTACACCCAATACCCTCATGGTAAATGTAATGGCCGACCTATGAATACAAGTTAAATTACTAAATTTTAGTCGTCTTCCTTTTCTACTCGAATATTTCCATTCCAAATCAACTGCTTTCCTAGACATGCACTGCATTGCCGAATCACTCATAGTTATTAGTGACATGGTAAAGTAGAAACATTGATTGGCACTTCAAGAGACAGTAAAAGGTCAAAGGGTATTTCAATAAAGTTAATATAACTTCTTTGGGATCTCACATAATGAAGAAACAAGGATTCATTTTTTCATAATCCCATGGTCGATAGCACACGTGGTATGTAACACATGTTACGGTGTTCTCACCTTATATTGGCGCGTGTGTCTTATTCTTTTTAACATTCAACACAGTACATATCTTGTTCTAGACACCTCCAAATGTCTAACCCGAGTTTCTCACTTTAATAATCCTCAAACCATCTTCTTATAGAAACTCGCATCTCGCTTACAAAATAAGTCATAATCGAATAGTGAAATTCGTAAGTCTGATTAGTTGTTAAGACTGACCTCTACAAGTAAATATAACCTCGCATTATCCAAGGTTCTATGAGGTTTCATCTCTTCAAGATTCTAAAGTAAGAGGTGATTTCTCGTGTGAGAGAGCCAATTTCGCGACTTGTTCGACACACTTTTTCAACAAAACATTCATCACATGCATACGAGATATAAGCATTCAAGAGTCAAATATTGATGAGCATATTATAATACTAAAGACATTTTACAATAAATAAATATGTTCATATCCTTCGCAAACCTAGAGCCATAACATGTTTCTCAAACAGGTCTCTAGATATTGCCTTTGTAAAAGGATCAACTATCATGCTTCGCGTAGGAATGTACTATAAATTTATCTCTCGACTTGCTACCATGTCTCTCACAAAGTTATACTCGATGTCAATTTGTTTGGTCTTGTTGTGATACTTAGGATCTTTTGTATATGCAATAGCCGTTTGACTATCACATTATAGAGTCATTCATGGGATCCTGAGAGTTCGTTGTAATATTCAAATGTTCAAAGAATCTCTTCAATCAAACAGCTTCTTGTATTGCAGACGCACAAGCCACGAACTCAGCTTCCATCGTTGAAAGGTCTGCACAAGTTTGCTTCTTACTTTTCCATGATATAGCACCAACATTAAGTAAGAAGGCATAATCGGATGTTAATTTTCTATCATTCCGGTCACTAGCCTAATCAGCATTTGTATATCCTCTTAAGTATAAATCATTTCCACTATAACATAGTGAATAATCTGCAGTTCCCTTCGGGTATCTGAAAATTGTCTTCACAGTTATGAAATGATCTCTTCCAGGATTGGATTGATACCTGCTAACTAGACCTACATGATAACAAATATCTAGGCGAGTACACATCATAGCATACATCAAGCTCCCGATATCACTTGAATGTGTAACTCAAGACATGTCTTCCTTTTCATTTTCAGTCTTGGGACACATTTCAAGGCTTAAAGTTTCACCTTTCACTATAGGAGTATCCATGGATTTGCAATTATTCATGTGAAAGCGCTCCAAATTTTTCTTTATATAAGTTTCTTGAGTTAGACTTAATAACTTTGGATCTTAACTCCAAGGATATAGTCTTCAACACCCATATCTTTCATGTCAAATGACCTCGAAAGCCATGACTTGATAGTTGTCAAATACTCCAAATTATTTTCCGGCCAATAAAATATCATCCACGTAAAGAGAAAGAATTACAAACATCTCATTGGACTTCTTCACATAAATACAATGGTCTTCACTAATCATGGTGAAATCATACGAGATCACCTCCTTGTGAAATCTTGAATACCGTTGCCTTGAAGATTGCTTCAGGCCATAAATAGATCTTTTCAATTTACAGACCTTCTTTTCTTGGCTATAACGATGAAGCCTACAGGTTGTTCCATGTAGATTCTTCGTTTAGTTCTCCATTGAGAAAAGCTGTCTTCACGTCCATTTGATGTAATTCCAAATCCAAACGTGCAACAATAGCCAAAAGTAAGCGAATTGAGGTAAATTTACAACTGGTGAAAATGTTTCCTCATAATCTATTCCAGCTTCTTGAGTAAAGCCTCTTGCCACCAATCGTGCCTTGTATCTTTTTATTGACCCATCAACTTTGCGTCTAACTTTGAGAACCCATTTGTTCCCAATGGATCTACGCCCAGGCGGAAGGTCAACTAGATACCAAACTTTGTTGGTTTTCATGGACTCTAATTCTTCTTTCTTTGCTTTCATCCACTCATCTTTTCTAGGGCTCGAAAAAGCCTCAGTCACAAACTTTGGCTCATCCATTTCTGTGGGAGATACCAAGAAAACATAATCTTCAATTTCATAAGTATGTTGGGGTATATTTTTCCTGACACTCTTTCGTAGTTAAAATTCAGGTTCGTCAGAAGGATTTTGGGATTGAGAGTTCTCACTACCACTCATATCAAGAATAAAATCTTGATCAATTTGATTATCAACTATGTCAGAAGGCATTTGCTGACTATCTGAGTTCAACATTTCATAAAAAGGCTCTCCATTTTTTACCTCGCCCTTCTTTGGAAAATTATTTTCCAGAAATGTGACATATTGTGGTTCAATATCGGAAACACTTGCATCCTCTAATTCACCAATGAACACATACCCTTTGGAGTGTTCTGAATATCTTATAAAGATACATTTCTTGCCTTTTGGACCTAATTTACCAAACTTGCTAAAGGAATCTTTTACATATGTAACACAACCCCCAAGGTCGTAAATCCTTTAAGTTTGGTTTATGACCAGTCCATATCTCATAAAGAGTGGAAGAAACTGATATAGAAGGTACTTTGTTCAATATGTAGGTTGCAGTCAATGACGCATCTCCCCAAAACAAGATAGGTAAATTTCATGTGCCATTGATGTGCCGGAGAATTTCGGCACTTTTAATGTCAAATTGCTTAGATTTTAACTTGTCTTTAAGAGCATTTACTTTTTTTACTTATGAAATTTTGATGTTTTGTAGTGCATGAGTCTCAAACACTCAAGAACATGGAAAAGAGATCAAAAAGCTAAAAAAATGAGGAAAAGAGCAAAATGCGATCGCAGATGGAACAAGAAGATACCGCATATATGCTATGCGGACCGCAGAAAGCACAGGTGGATCGCAGACTTCAACAGAAAGTTTTGTCAATTTTAAGAGCAAAAATGCGGTCCATTATGCGATCGCATAACTGGTCTGCGAGCCGCATAATGGACCGCAAACCTCCAACACCTAAAGCCCAGCTTAGAAATACGATGCAATTCTGTGGTCACATATCAACAATGCGGACCGCAGATCAACAATGCGGCGAGCACCTGGAAACTAGGGTTTAAAGTATGCGATGGTTTTGTGAAGAATGTGAACCACATACATGTTCTGCGACAGGAATGCGCTCGCATAGCTGACCTGAAAGGGCAATTTTGTCCGTTTTTTTATCCTGATTTTTAACCCACTATAAATAAATTTATTTGGATTTTTGTGGGTCAGTCTTGTCTGGTTTTAGAGCTACAACACACCCTTTGAATATTCCTCTCTTTTGGAAGCTTTTGAAGTAAAGATTCTTGTGTTTTGTAAGCATTCATGGCATTAAATATTCTTATCTCTTTATCTTGCAGTATGAGTAGCTAGTTTTAAATACTAAGGTTGTGGACCCTAAATGAGTGTTATGTTATTGGGTATTTAACATTGAATATATATATATAATGGTTGGTTGATATTTATTTACTTCTCATTCTTCATTTATTGTTGGTGGTTGCAAACATTAACAAGTGTCATTAATTCTTTCTTAGCTTGGAAAAGTGAGTTAGAATTGGTTGGAGTAAATATCAAAGACTCAAGGCTTTAAACCTTGTTTAATAGAATCACTTAGGGATAAGTGGGTTTTATTTGGCATTAATTGATTACTCTTTATTTCAACTCTTTTATATTTGGAAAAATCATAAAGAGGAAATACTACCCAACTATTGGAAAATAGTGGGTAGTCATTTAGAAATTATTTGCATATCTAAAGGACATTCCATTAGAAATGTATCATATTAATACCCATTAGCATTACATTTCATTGAAGGGGACACAACCTTGATTTAGTTAATCACATTAATTAAAACTCTAATTAATATATTTGTTACCACTACAATTTAATCATTACATAATCAATTTCCATATTCTTGTTACATTAACAGAATTGAGATACGATTTGAGTTTAGAATCACACCACCAAAGTAACTTTTTCACTCCCATTCCCTGTGGGATTCGACCCCAATCTCGTTGGGTTATTATATTTGACTTTGACCGCTTTACACTAGTTTTAAGGTGTAATTTGAGCGTATCAAATTTTGGCGTAATTGCCGGGGAATACGGTTTTGAAATTACTAGATAGTGTGTACTTTACTTTATATCTTTTTCTATTCCATCACACGTTCCTCGTTTTGTTTGGTGAACTAGGTGACAATGGCCAACGTCAACATTGAGTATGATGAAGAGGAGAACCCTTTCGCCGACATAGAGGAATATATTGACGACACCAATGTTATCCTCTCTTCGGTAGTTGGTGCATCTACTTTCAAAGTGGATCATGGAATGATTCTATTGTTCAAGGCGGAAGGATTGTTCCATAATTCAACGGATGATGACCCGACGCAACACCTAAGGAACTTCTTGGGTGTATGCGCCATCCACAAACAAACCAATGTGACGGATGATGCTTTGAGGTTGCGTGTGTTCAAGTACTCGTTGGCGGGAGAAGCAAAACAATGGCTCCAAAACTTACCTCCTCAAACTATCACAACATGGCCCGAGCTTGTCCGAGCCTTCTTAGCAAAGTGGTACCCAGATAGCAAAAAGTCAGAGCTCAGAGACAATTTTTTTTTCAAGCAACTGCTAGGGGAGCATTTACACGAGGCATGGGATCGTTTCAAGCTATACCTAGTGAGATCACCAAACCATGGGTTCCCAGACCGTATTCTGATGGAGAAGTTCTATATGGGTTTGGACCCACTATCCCAGTCCATCGCTAAAAATGCCGCAGATGGATCCTTCATGGACAAGTCATTCACTAGGATCACTCAAATTCTAGACAAAATGGCTAAGCATAATCAAGCATGGAATTTGGAGGATACTAGTGGTGGAATTTCATACGGTACTCCCTCTCTTACCAACATGATTAAAGAAAATCAAGAGAGAGATCAAGTGATTTCCGGTCTTGCTACTAACATCAATGTGTTGACAAAGATGTTCACTGGGAGTCAACCAAAAAAGGTAAATATGGTGGAAGACATGCAATCAATGGGCAATCAAGATTTTTAAGAAGCAAATTATGTCAAAAACTCTCAAGGTGGTTACCGCCAACAAAACAATTGGAGACCAAACCCGCAAGGTCAAGGCCAACAAAATTGGCGAAATGATCAAAGTGGTCAAGGATCGTGGAACAACAACAACAACAATTATGCCAATAGAAGTTCCAACCCTTATGTTCCACCAAGAGGGCAATATTCCAACTCTTCACAATACAAAGAGGGGCCATCAAATGAGACCAAAATGGAAGGGATGCTTGAGAGAATTTTGCAAAATCAAGAGCGAAGTGATGCAACAATGAAAAACATGTACGATGTAGTGGGATCACACACCGCCTCCATTCAAAAGCTCGAGATGCAAATGAGGGATTTGTCACAAGAACAAAATCCCAAGCTAAAAGGTACTCTTCCTAGTGACACGGTGGTCAACCCAAAAGGTGGTCCAAGCGGACCATCTTCTCATTGCATGGCCATCACAACTAGAAGCGGTAAGGTGCTCCAGGATGAAAGTGAGCAAGTGGTTGATGTAGAAAGTCTTGATCAAGGAGTGCAACCACAAGTTGAGTTGCCGGTTGTGGTGGAAGTTGAAAAGGAACCCCAAAAGGTAAAGATTCAAAGAGCAAAGCACGGAGAGGTTACGGAAGAGGTGAAGGAGACCCCAAAAGCTCCTTCACCAATTCCACGGCCTACTCCTCCTTTCCCTCAAAGGCTTACACGAAAGGTGGACGATGGAAAGTTTGAAAATTTCTATGACATCTTGAAACAATTATCGGTAAACATCCCATTCTTGGTGCCAAGTACTTGAAGGAGTTGATGACAAAGAAAAGAACGACAAAGAATGAGGTGGTGAACTTGACTCATCGGGTAAGTTCAATAATTGCTACAACAACTGTGGAGAAAAGGGGAGACCCGGGGCTTTCACTATCCCATGCACCATTGGGTTGAGAGATTTTGCTAGAGCACTTTGTGACAACGGTGCTAGTATAAATTTTATGCCTCTTTCTATCTACAAGCAAGCGGGATTGGGGTTGCCAAGGCCAACTAGCATGCGATTACAAATGGCCGATCGATTAATTAAGAAACCCGTGGGCATTGTTGATGACGTATTGGTGAAGGTAGGGAAATTCCTTCTCTCGGTCGATTTTGTCATCTTGGATTATGCGGTGGACAAGGAGATTCCTATCATTTTAGGAATACCATTCCTTGCGACGGGAAGAGCTTTAATGGATTCAGAACGACATGAAATCAAGTTCCGAGTTAACGATGAGGAAGTCAACTTCCAAGCTAGCAAGGGGTTGAAATTACCAAGCGCATACGAGGGAATCTCGGTAATTGATGTTGTTGATGAGGTTGAAGATGCCATTGAGATGAAGATGGAAGAAGAATGCCTCGGCGAGGCATTGGCGGCAATCTTGGTGAACTTTGATGGTGAAAACATTGAGGGGTATGTGGAGATAGTAAACGCATTGGAAGGACGTGGGTCTTATACATATGCACCAAATAAGCTTTCTCTTGACTTATAGAATCGAGCTACCCCTCCCGCCAAGCCTTCAATCATCGAGCCACCATATCTTGAGCTCAAACCACTTCCATCACACTTGAGGTACAAATTTCTTGGCTCTAATAACACTTTACCGGTAATCGTGTCTCCTTTGTTGAATGATGTGCAGGTTGATGAATTGTTGAATGTCTTGCGGGAGCATCGACAAGCACTCGGAAGGACAATAGCGGACATCCGAGGAATCCCCTCCGGGATATGTGAGCACAAAATTCAATTGGAAGAAGGGAGCAAACCAAGTGTGGAACATCAAAGAAGATTAAATCCTTCAATGTAAGAGGTGGTCAAAAAGGATATAATCAAATGGTTGGATGTCGGGGCTGTCTACCCCGTTGCGGATAGTCCGTGGGTGAGTCCGGTACAATGTGTTCCAAAGAAGGGAGGCATGACGGTGATTCACAACGAAAAGAATGAGCTTATCCCCATTCGGACAGTCACCGGATGGAGAGTATGCATGGACTACCGGAAGCTCAACAATGCCACTTGCAAGGATCATTTCCTATGCCTTTTATTGATCAAATGCTTGATCGGCTAGCGGGAAGATCCTTCTATTGCTTCCTCGATGGGTATTCTGGCTACAATCAAATCAATATAGCCTTGGAAGATCAAGAGAAGACCACATTCACTTGCCCGTATGGAACCTTTGCCTTTAGTCGGATGCCCTTTGGGTTGTGCAACGCTCCGGCTACTTTTCAACGATGAATGATGTCCATTTTCTCCGACATGGTGGAAGACTTCCTAGAAGTTTTCATGGATGATTTTTCCGTAATCGGTGACTCCTTCGAGCATTGTATTGACAACCTTAGACAAGTGCTTAAAAGATGTGAGGAGACCAACCTCGTGCTTAATTGGGAAAAATTGCCACTTCATGGTGGACGAGGGCATTGTCTTGGGGCATAAAATTCCAAAAGTGGCATTGAAGTCGATCGGGCAAAGATTGAGATCATTTCCAAACTCCCTCCACCAACATCGGTAAAGGGTATTCGAAGCTTTCTAGGGCATGCCGGATTCTATCGGCGATTTATCAAGGACTTTTCAAAAATTGCAAATCCTATGTGCAAGCTCCTTGAGAAAGATGTCAAGTTTGTGTTCGATGAGAAGTGTCTCAAGGCATTCGAGGATCTCAAAGAGATGCTCACCACGACACCCATTATTGTCACACCGGATTGGTCTCATCCATTCGAGCTCATGTGTGACGCCAATGGTGTAGCAATTGGAGCGATTTTGGGTCAACGGCACAACAAAGTTCTTCATCCGGTTTATTATGCAAGCAAAACACTCAATGGTGCACAAATGAACTATACAGTGACGGATCAAGAGCTTCTTGCTATTGTGTATGCTTTCGAAAAATTTCAAGCTTACTTGTTGGGATCCAAGGTGGTGGTATACACCGACCATGCCTCTCTTCGATACCTCATGGAAAAGAAGGATGCCAAGCCAAGACTAATCCGGTGGGTCCTTTTGTTACAAGAATTTGATTTTGAAGTCAAGGACCAAAAATGCACTGAAAACCAAGTAGCGGACCATCTCTCTAGACTTGAAGAAGACGGGCGACAAAAGGATGAACTTGATATCAATGATGCCTTTCCCGATGAACATATCTTGGAATTATCTTCTTCAACCACTCCTTGGTATGCCGACATTGCCAATTACTTGGTTAGTGACCTAATCCCGGATGATCTAGAAGCATATCAAAAGAAGAAATTCTTAAGGGAGTGTCGGCAATATTATTGGAGGAGCCATTCTTGTTTCGTATCTGTGCGGACAACATTATTAGAAGGTGTGTCCCAGAAGAAGAAATGATGCAAATACTAAAGGCTTGCCATGACTCACCGATTGGTGGTCATCACGGAGGTAATCAGACGGCGGCAAAAGTGCTTGAATATGGTTATTATTGGTCGTCCCTCTATCATGATGCCAACCAAATGGTCAAATCTTATGATCAATGCCAGAGACAGGGATCAATCTCCAAGCGACATGAAATGCCTATGAACTTTGTGATGGAGGTTGAAATTTTTTATGTGTGGGGCATCGACTTTATGGGGCCCATTGTGAGTTCTTGTGGTATGAAGTACATTATGGTAGTTGTAGACTACGTGTCCAAATGGGTTGAATCTATTGCCTTGCGAAATAATGAGGCAAGGAGTGTGACTGCATTCTTAAAGAAAAACATATTCACGCGGTTTGGCACTCCCAGGGCCATTCTCAGCGATGGTGGTTCTCATTTTTGCAACAAGTTTTTCACTGGGCTGTTAGAGAAATATGGTGTCAAGCATAAGGTGGAAACGCCTTATCATCCCCAATCAAGTGTCCAGGTCTAAGTCTCCAACCGGAAGATCAAGAACATCCTAGCAAAGACGGTGAATGCAAATAGGACCGACTTGTCAAGGAAGCTAGATGATGCATTGTGGGCATACCGTACAGCCTACAAAACTCCCATTGGTACTTCTCCCTACTGGTTAGTGTTCAGTAAAGCTTGTCATCTACCTGTGGAATTGGAGCATAAAGCCATGTGGGCTCTGAAGAAGTTGAACTTGGACTGGACTGAAGCTGCAAATTTGAGGCTAACTCAACTCAACGAAATGGAGGAATTCTGTTTCCATGCTTATGAAAGTGCAGTTGTGTATAAGGAAATAATGAAATTTTTCCATGAGAAGAAGATTTTGAAATGGGAGTTCAAGTCCGGTTACTTGGTGTTGCTTTTCAACTCACGACTCAAACTATTTCCGGGCAAGCTCAAATCCAAATGGTCCGGTCCTTTCAAAGTGGTAGATGTATCCCCATTTGGCGCTGTGGAATTAGTAACTGAGGACGGGCTCCGCACGTTCAAAGTGAATGGCCAACGCATCAAACACTACTTGGGCACAGATGGAGAAAGGCATGTGATAGAGCAATTGGCTCTTAAAGATGGTCCTTGTCCTATCGATAAATGACTTCGCAAGAATGTCAAATTCGTCGTGCCGCGACGTTAAATCAAGCGCTTCATGGGAGGCAACCCATGTGTGGTGACACTCTTTTGTCTTTTAAATTTTGATTTTTGAGTAAATAGGGTTCTTTGATCAATTTAAAGTGTGTGTTATAGTGCAGGTGATTCAAAAGACCACAAAAGCAGGGTAAGATTGCAAGCGAAAAGAAAGCCAAGAAAAACTAACCATTCTGCGACACAGATGCGATCGCATTTTAGCTATGCGGTTGCATTGTTGTCGCAGACTTAGGAAGTTTGTTTGGTAAATTTGGGGCTGGAAGAATGCGATTAGATGGTGCACTATGCGAACCGCATTCCAGTTCTGCGATCGCATAGGTGCATCTCATTGTGGACCTTGGGTTAGCTCATGAATATACCACCGCATAACAGGTATGCGATCGCATACAAAGTTATGCGGCCACTCTTCCATCGCATAAGAGAGGGAAATTAGAACAACTGTGCAACTGTCAATTGATTTAACAAAGCCTTGATTAACAACCGTCTTTGAGGATCAAGTACAGTGTTTTGTTCAATCGTACTTCTTCATCTCCTGGTAAGTCTACCCTTTCTACTCTCGAGTTCTTGTAATTTCTTGTAGGATAAGTAATATTGTGGTTCGGTCCTGCTCTTCCTAGAGTGTATATGTTTATGGTGGGGGAGGGTGTACATCTTGAGAAATCTGTAAATAGGTTGGTTAGGAATCATGGCGTTAAGACCACCATTGTTAGGGTTAAGTGAGCTGTAAAAACGATGAGTTTTGCGGTCCGTATCTTCGTCGCATTTGAAACCCTAGGTGAATTTAGGAAGACAATGTAATGCGACTCATCTGCGATCGCATAGTTGATATGCGGACCGCAGATGCATCGCATACCTTCACAGTCAACTAGTTGTTCTAATGTAGTGTTTGCGGCCTATCTGCGATCGTAGAGTCACCTTTGCGGTTGACTATGCGATCGCATAATGTGTTAAGCTTCTCAAGCATTTGACTCTGAGATGACTATGTGAACCGCATACTTGATATGATCGCATACGTCACCGCATAATCAATCACTTATAGCCCATTGTCATTCTGCGACAGGTTTGCGGTTCGCATAGTGGTTATGCGATCGCATAACCTGTTGCATAGTGAATTTTTCCAGTTAAATTTTTCTTCTTTCTTCTTTTTCTTTCTTTCTTTTGTCGGCTACACCACTCACACATCTTGTGTTTGCAGATATGCCTCGCAAACATATACCTTCCGCCAGTAAAAGGGCATCCTCAAGCCGGCAAGCACCTCCGGCGAAACGTGCACGTCAAGCACCGCCACAATCTGTTGATAAAAGTTCCTCTTAGTCTGATGAGGAGGAAACTTTGCCGGAGGTTGATCTAATGGCCGAGGCACGGAGGAAACAGGGTGATGATTATCAGCTTCGGTTCCCGCTCCCTAACTCCAGATCTCTGTATAAAGTGGGGCTTGAAAAGCGGAAGATACTGGCAGAGAAGAAGTTGAGTCTCAGCGGCCTCCAAGAGCAATATCCCCACATTCTAGCAAACAACAAGGCTAGAAAGTGGGAGTGCTTCACAGAGCTCCCCGAGGAGTATAATGAAATAATCGTGAGGGAATTCTATGCCCCCTACGGTGCCTCCAGAACTCCTCACCACAAGCGCAACAAGATATTCAGTGAGCAGGTTTTGGTTCGGGGGAAGGAAGTATCATGCCACAGGCCCACCATCCAGGATCATTACTTTTCAGCAGAGAGCCCGAGCACGTTTGAGTATGATGCCAAACTAGCCAACAAAGACGGCGAACGTGCTTGGGTTGCGTCTGTGATTGCCAGAGGGACCCC